>CAUYLG010024882.1:0-25181 GCA_963573385.1 Cacajao melanocephalus
AAAAAAATGCTTTCATGCTGTAATACAATTGACAATAACAACAACAAAGCATGACGTTCAGCATTTTTCCCGTTCATCTGCAATAAATTTAAGAATGCTTTTGATAGCATGGGGAGAAATGCCAGATATAGGTGATAGGGAGGAAGGCAGCAAATCACACTGCCATGTGTGTACCTATGCAACAATCTTGCATGTGCTTCACATGTACCCCAAAACCTAAGATGCAATAAAAAAAAAGAATGCTTTTGAAGGATCTGTTGGATTCTAAATATATTTTAAAGAAGTTGTTATATGTATACTATTCAAACCTTCTTTTGGTCTCCCTTGCATCATTCATAAAATTTAAATAATTAAAATTATTAGTCCATATGGCAGACTGTCACATTAAGAACATAGTATTTAAGTTCTGAAGTGATATATATTAAAAGGGCCAGACTAAGAAATATCAGTTACTGAGAAACTTAGGTAGGCACACACAATAGTTCAAACCAAGCTTTCTCCTAACTATCGCATGCTACTGATGAAATCCCATTCTTTTATACGAGCACTGTTGATTATTTTTTAGTCTACATAAAAGGATATATGGGAAAAATGTTGACAATTTTTTTTTAAAAAAGACAAAAGTGTGCCTTACTTGCAGAGTGGGCATTATGTGAGGTAAACATCATATTGGTCCATACCACAAAATCAATTTGAAAGGTTAAAATCAAAATACTTTGTGAATTATTTTCAAATCTGTATTTGTACAAACATATAGAATCTGTTTCTGCAAATATATGTGGAAATATATGCTATAATAAAATTCTTCCATATACATACACACTCCCATGATTTTTACATACTGAGCATGGCTTGCGTTCCTGACTCCAACTCACAATTTATGTGATATCCAAACTGTTTTAATTTGTCCATAGACATAATGCAATGAATGTGACAAGCCTATGATGAATGAGATGTCAGCCTGATGGCAGTGACATGATACAAAAAACTCCAACATGCATATAGAGTTGTATGTATATGGTTGAGAGATGATCCCATTTCCAGAAAAGATACTTTTCAGTGGGACTTGTCTGGTCTTTTCATTGATACCAAACATTAGAACAGCAGTAGCACGAAGTCACTGTCACCTGAAACTTTGAACCTGAAACGCTTACCTTCAAAGGGCACATTTAACCCCAGAATGTTCTTAACAGGGTCATAAGAGAAAATCTTAGGTGTTTCATGTGTTCAAACACAGTAAAAAGCTTCAAGAAAAATCTTATCCTGGTAAAGGTAATTTCAGTTCCTTGGTAACAAGGGAAACTTCTTTGGCAATAAATAACACTTGCTCATTACCATATACAAAACCATTAGGGGTGAGTATGGAGATACTCTTATGTATAAATTGTTTAATATCAATTTCTTTAGTATTTAAATTATTTGAACTATCTAATTGAAATATCAATAAGTACTTCCTTCGTCCTAGTCACTTTTTATCCTCCTACTTCATAGACATCATAGAAGCCCCATATTCTGATATTTATGTATTTTGAGGCTACTGAGGACTACCTGCATTGCAATAAAATTAACACCTATGATGTCCTTTGCAGTGCTTTCTGTATTTCACCCCTTGCTACCTCTTGCCACTGGGTGGCTGTCTCTTGGGAGAGCTATCAGAAAGACAATCAGTCCTAGTAAACTTCCATGTTCCCCACCATTCAAGGGATACTTGTGTATCCTGCCATGCCAAATGGTGGGTGTGTAGGTTGTTCCTTTGCTGCTCCCTCTCAGCCCTGGCATCTCTCTCAATTCTCCTTTCCCTGATTCAGCTTGGCTAGACCTATTGAAACAAAGGAAAGGGAAGCAAAACTCCCTTTCCGCCCAGAGTCTGGGGAGAGGAGACTACCTTCCCCTCTGCTGCCTGATTATCTTCTTATAATGACTGGGATAGGGGTGGGTGAGTTGGGGCACAAAGAACTGGTTCTTCAATTGGTGTTTCTCTACCAAATCTGTGGCTGGCCTCAGATGCTAAATGTAGGATGTAGTAGTTCCTTTTTCCCTCCTCTTTGAGCCTAAGCAAAATTCTCTACAACAGAAGAAAGCATTTACCTGATATCCTATTACTCTGGTATAATAGCTAACACTTTGGGAGTTTGGGAGGGTGAAATCTAGGGTGTGATTTCACCCCAGATTTGTGGGCCATTCGAGCCCATTCGAGCTTTGTTTGTGGGCCATTCGAGCATGAAAAGTAGACAACTTTACAATGTAGCTGCAATCACACAAGGGACTAACGCTAGGAGTAAACTTGGACGTGAGCCTGGGCCTTGCTCAAGTGGAAATGAGCTGAAATGTCTGCAAGTGGCAGCTAAAAATGCTCAGTTTAGATGGGGCTTTTACCATTTGGAAGTGGGCCAACCTCAATGAATGGCTTTGCACCTGTTTATCACAAGAATCTTAAAATGATAATCCCAAGAGAGCAGAAATATTTACACAGTTGAATAAGTCAGGGTTTGTGTGCAGTTTTTTTTTTCTTCAAGTCGGTTAAACAGGCTTTTACTTTTCTTTTGCTTCAGTTGTAAAGGGTCTCAATTCTTAGTGTAACTCCATATGACCTGAGGTTTAATAAGTGGTGAGCTGAGCTTTAGATATGCATACCTAAAAACACTGCATAGAGCATGCTCACAGCTGTAATCTACAAAAGCAGCAACGAGTGTAATCATTTCTAAGGAGCTGACTGGACTGAGCATATCCCCCACTAGCAGCCTCCAGAAGAGGCTATTAGTAGAATCTGTGCCACTCCTCTCCAACAAGTAAAATTTTCAGTTGCGAGTGCTGAGCAGTACAGCTGGACAGAGTTTAACAAGGACAAGACATTCCCAAGCCTTATCCTGGCTATTTCCCGTGAATTTCTAGATTAGCACAACTCGAGAACCAAAACTATTTGCTCACAGCTGGCACAGAGCTAAGGCATCTTCATTTGTTGCAAATGCCTGCCAATACTAAAAAAAGAATTCTTTTCACCAGTAGCTTAGGTTACTGATTAAGTAGGCTCCAATTTAAGCTGTTTTAAATAACCACACTAAAATTAACCAAATAGCTATGTTACTTTAAAGTAGTGCCTGAAACATACAGGAAATTAATAAATATGTGTTGGATGGGAGAATAAAGCTTTGATATTTATGAGGTAAGCAAGGAGATGTAAGGAGAAGTTTGGAAGAGGTACTGGATTTAATGCCTGTGATTGGAGGTTCTGCTAATACCAACCCTTGAAAGGACAGCATTCATTCGGTTCCTCAATCCTAATACCCAAGAGTGATTCTGAATGACTCACCTTCTTCCCCCAACGCAACAATCTTTCAGCAAGTCCTGCCATGTCTACCTCCAAAACGTAACCAAACTTGCCTATTTTCTCCATCTCCACTGCCTTAGACTCCCTGCTGCCATTCACGCGCACTTAGCAGACACATAGAAAGTTCCACGTTATTTCTGTTACCTTCCTCCAGTGGATTCCTATTGTCAGTGTCCACACAGCCCTTCATGATCTGATCTCTGCCTCCTTCGCTCACCTCCTTTTGTGCCTTCTCCTCCCTTGTCTAATGCACTCCAGACATTCTGGCCTGGTTTTGTTCCTGGAACACGCCCCGTAGCCTTTGCATTTGGTGTTCTCTCTGCCTTGAATATTACTTGTATGGCTTTCTGCTACTTCTCACTCAGGTCACAGCTCAAATGTCATCTCTTTGGACATGCCCTCCCTGACCTCCTCAGATTAGCATGCTTTACTCCCTGCAGAGCACTTAACAATTATCTGCGGTTCTTTGTTCTTTTGTGTGCTGTGTCCCTCTAATACAGCGACCTTATCTGTCTTATTCATCTCTGTATCCCCAGCACTTACTTTTATCTCAACTAGTAGTAGATGTTGAGTGAATATAGTAGATGTTACCTTTTCTCTGTTTTCATTTATTTGGATTGTGGCCAAAAAAATCCGAGAGTGCACCGTGTGGCACTTGGTAGGAAATCGAGATCATCTGTTCCCATCCCTTTACTTTGGGATGGTGAAGTAGATGCTGGAGTTCCAGGTGACCTGCTCAATGCCACTCAACCCATCAGGGCAGAGTCTAGAATAAAGCCAGGTCTCATGACTGAATCTGGCTCCCTGTCTACAAAAACTATGGGCAGAGCCAGGCTCTAAAACAATTGGATTTTGTGGCTAAGTGAACAGTAAAAAGGAATGCATGATAAAAGGTGGAAGGAGAGGCAGAGAAAAAAGCATTACAAGGCCTCTTGAAACGACAGGGATGGGTGAAACGATCGTGTAATAAATAAAGGGAACTATGTGTGTGGTTCTACATCACGTCCCCTGCAACAGACAATGTATGTAGAAAGGGTGTAGTGGCTGCTGCAGGACAGCAGAGATGGGAGCCATTGGGCCAGCCACAGGAGGGCACACCCTGCCGGTGACATTCACATTCACTTCCTAAATGCTCTGCTGGACACATGCAAACATTTTTAAGGGGCTGGATTCAGCCCATAGAGCCAGTGAGAGAATCCTGACATAAACCCTCAGATTTGGGGTTGATGCTTGGGTAACATATACCACATCTATAATGAATTTAAATTGTGGTCTAGTGCTGAGCAAAAGAGGCTTCTAAGTCATCTCTTTCTCTCAAAGTCATGCCTAGGATGTGGCAAATAAGGGACTTAAAGTGACTCAGGCAATGGTAGGAAGAGATGGCTGGTGGGCTGGGCATGGTGTAATCTCAGCACTTTGGGAGGCCGAGGTGGGAGGATCACTTGAGGTCAGGAGTTTGAGATCAGCCTGGCCAACATAGTAAAACCCTTTTTCTACCAAAAATACAAAAATTATCTGGGTGACATGGCAAATGCTTTTAATCCCAGCTACTCAAAAGGCTGAGGCATGAGAATCGCTTGAACCCAGGAGGTGGAGGTTGCAGTGAGCTGAGATTGTGCCACTGCTCTTTGGCCTTGGTGACAGAGCAAGATTCTATCTCAAAAAAAAAAAAAAGAGAGAGAGAGAGAGAGAGAGAAGGTTGGCTCTGCACTGTGGGCTCTCCACACATATCTGTGCACACATGCCCCATTCTTTTTCTCCACATGTGCTCCAGGCTGTAACAGATGATGTCTGGGCACTGAAGACTGTCAATTACACTAGGAAGAAGTCATCCTTTGTCTCAGGTGGAATCCCAGAGTTTATAATTATGTTAGGAAGGAAATCTAGGATTAGGTTGGAAAGCGAAGTCAAGGGAAAAAGTCAAGGGCAAGTGTTCTCAGGCACTCATATCAAGGATGACTATAGTGAAAGCAATCAAAAAGGTAGAATGTCATTAAATAGAGAACCCTGCTTTACAGTAAAGGATCTTTGGAAAGTGAGTAGATTATTTATTTCTCAGGGTTCCATCAATCAGTCTACTTTTAGTAAGTTTTAATTTATTCTCCTTATGTAGTAAGCTCTGGGGAAGTCTTCCAGATAAAAATAAAACAAAACCAGCCAAACAAAAGACCTTTACAAGAGGCCGACTCAAGTAGAACTTGCTTTCTTTGTAGCTCAACCTGACCCCAGAGGAATTTTCTGAAAAACAGCAACACAGTGATCCTTAAACCTGGCTTATTTTTGGTAAAAAAAAAAAAAAAAAAAAAAAGTTTGGAGTACAACAGAATGTCCTTTAACTTATTGCCCTGGTTACCAATGATCACTGCTGTTAGTTAAATTTCAATTTGATTAATAGAAGATGAATGTCTTTAATAAACTGGGTCTGTACAGGGGAGAAAAGTTAAAGAGTGAAGGATTGCTTTGTGGCAGGAGCTGTTTGACATGCAAAGTTTCCTCTCCTGCTCTACTCCCTTAAATAATGCATATGCTAGCTGGCTGGTCTTTGTTCTTTGCTTGTATCACCTATTTGACAAGGTAGATAAGATTGCAGGCTCAAAGACCAGTGAGGAGGCTGTCCACGTGGAAGAGTAAGTGGCCTATTATTCGGTTCACATTGGAGTTCAAGTGGAAGGAAGAGGTACCCACGGGAGAGCAGCCTGACTCAGGGTGTTGATGCCAAAGCAGGGTGAGGAGGGTGCCCATGCAGTGGGTGGCTCAGTGCAGGCCATCAGGGCACAGGCAGAGTGAGGAGGGCTCCCATTTGCCAGTGGAGTCTAGCATGGATGTGGCAGCGTGGGTGGCCTGAAGGAAGCATATATGGTAAGGGAGGGTGGCAGCAGCAATAAGAACTTGGTTATAGGGAGGGATTGATTAGGTAAGTAAGCAGATCAAAAATAATGGGCGCCAAGTTTCTCACTGTCAGTGAAGAGGGATATGAATATGGAAAGGGAGAAAAACAGAATGAACCCTGTGGTGTTTGAATAGAGTTGGCATTATTGATGTAAATTTATTTTGTGTGCCTGTGCAGATAACGAGATAGATAGAGCTTTGTTTACTGAGAACCCAGTAGCAGCAGCACTCCTTTAGCAAGAAGGCTCTAAATTCTACTGAAAGGAATCAGGATTCCTTGGAGAAATGTCTGATTCCAGAGCCATTCTGGAATCCAGAGCTGTATTGCAGCAAAATATAGGTGTAAATTAGGCGTAAATAACTACTCTAATGTATTCAGGGATTTTTTTTTTTTAGGTCTCAATGCTCTTGTACAACAACAGCCTATTCTCTGTGTTTCGCACTGTACCTCCAGCTTGGCACACAGTACGTTCTCAGTACAAATATTTGTTAAGTGAATAAATAAATGAATGAATGACACGTTTACTTTCATGTTTTAGATGCCTATTTTTAAAATACAGAAAGCTTCAGAAAATCTTCACCTTAAGTCATTGTGAATTAATATCTCCATGCTTAAGATTTCAGCAGAAATTTTATTTTCAGCTAATTTATTACTATGACCCAGACATTGAACCTGAATAAGTCTCTACTGAGTATGCCAAGGAAATAGGAGAGTCACACAAGGCAAGATGTTTTCCTTTCCTTTTAAAAGCATTGGGAAATTCTCCAAAATTTAATTTTAGTGTTAAGTTAAAGAATAGCTTAATTTAATTTTTCTGTTACTCAGGTGTCAGTCTGGGTCAAGAGATTTCCATGGAATTTTTTACATGATCAAGTCTCACATATTATTTAGGAATCTTTTGTTTTTCTTTGAAAGTCAACTGTCCATTGAATACAGAAGTGTATGTGGAGAATAGGCTGGTAGAGAACCCAAACTCTGAAGGAGCTAAACACAAAAACACTCTTGTTCCTCCTTGCATTCCCTATCTGGGTAATGATAATGGCATCACCATCCATCTGTCACCCAAGACAGAAAACTACTGGTTGTCGTCACAGGATCCTCTCTCTTCACAGACCTCACGCCTCCCACCAAACACTCATCCACAATGAAGCCCCACACCTTATCATCCTTACCTCTTAAGTACCTCTTATCTCTGTCCAGGGCCAGCTTCGCAGGCATCCAACCTGTGCACCTGGATAGGGCCCCGCTCTCAGCAAGGTTATATACTTGGGGTTTAATGCTCTGCAGTTATTTTGAAACTCTTAATGTTTTCTTCACATTTCTGCTTTCTAAGTCAAGTTCAGTGGGGCAATGGAGCATGTGCCAGGGGGCTAGGAGCCTGGGTTCATGCATGATCCAGGCTCCTACCGTCTTCAGTGGATGGGTTTGGGATTGTCCTCTCCTGTGCCTCCTCTTAGTGCCCTAGCTGCCCAGCCTTCATCTTCCTGCTCAGGGTCAGATGAGTCAGGCACAAACTGTGGCTGCTGTCCCTGTCCCAGGCTAGCAGGTCTAGTCTAGCAGGTCCATGGTGGGCAGCTGGAAGTTGTCTCTTGGTGGGAGCAAGCTTCCCTCCTACCACCATCCAGTACCCAGCCCATCCTGGATGGAGGTTTAAGATCCTTGGGAGTTACCTTTCTGCCAGGGTTTGAGGCTGCAGGCTGGTAGGAAAGGGAGCCACCTGATTTGACTTCTCCAGACCTCAATCCTGATGGGGGTAGCACATTGACTCATTGGCTGGTGGGAGGGGAGCCCAGAAGCTATCAGACAGAGCAAACACACTCACGCTACGCATTGTGGGATGAGGCCCCTGGGTAGCTGTGGAGATCTGCACTAGCCCCACGAGTGTCGTAGTGCCCAGGAGTGTTCCCTCGGACAGCTCTGTGCCTTGGGACCCTCTTCTCTTTCTTCCAACCTTCCTTGCATTTTACTTTTACTTGGAGTTGCACCAATGTTTTTGGTTCCTAAGACCAATCTGACCTATAGTTGTCTCTTTGGCCAGCTCCAGGCACCTGCCGGGATAAACCACAAATATGACTCGTGTGATTTTCGTGATTCTACACGATTGAATGCTCATATTTGTATTTAAAACTGGCATTTGCACAGTTTAAATTGCATACTGCACGCTGCCCATCTGAGAAGGCAATCCAGATAAGATCACCTGAGCTGAGATGTGAAGGGTGAGCTCCTAATATGGAGCCAGTGCCAGGGAGTGAGCACTTAAGGCAGAGGAAGGAATGGTGCTGGGACCAGCATCAGGAGAGCATGGAATGCACAGGTAGTGACAGAAATCTTCTGTGGGTGGGCACAAGGGTCACTGGAAAATAATAGGGCTGGAGCAGGGCAGAAGCTAGATCTTACAAGGACTTGCTAGGCTGGAATGCTGGTCGCTAAAACTTTATTATGTAGTTTGCACATGGCAGAGAAGATGCCAGGAGACCTTGCATTTTTAAAGATTACTTTTGCAAACTGGAGACTGCATTGTGGTGGAAGGGTGCTAAGATGGGAAGTAGAGAGATGGTAAGAGGCTGTTGAGTCTGTGCAGGAGGTAGATTTTGGCCCGAACTGTGGAAGTAGCAGTGAAGATGGAGGGGAAGAGGCAGACAGGACCAGCTTCATAATTTGTGGGGCTCAGAGCAAAAGGAGAATGCAGGGTCCATTGTTCAAAGGGAAAAGTGCCATGAAAGGTTCAGATAAAGCTCCTTTCTTCCATGTTCTCTCTCTTCTTGTCATGGTGTTTTTTATGTTATTTAATATCTTTCTCAAGAAAGAAAAATAAAATTCTACATTATTAGCATGAATTTTACTCCTCAGCATAAATTTTATCCCTCTACCACCAAGCAGAATTTAAGCACACTTCCTACTGGTAAAATTAAAAGCATTTGGATAATACCAGCCAGGGTGAGAGTATCAGAAACCAGTGGTCCTATAGAAAGCTGGGGCACATCTTTCTGGGGGACAGTTTGGGAATGTGTATTAGAAGCCTTCCAGAAGCCTTTGACACAACAGTTCCAGTGCCAGGAACTTACAGTAAAGGAACAATCAGAAGAAAGCACAAAGATAGTATCATTTAGACTTTGCACAAAAGAGAATTTCACAAAAGAGAAGTTGTTATTTTTTCCCCCATTAATGAAGGAATTCCTCTTAATTTTTCTTTCTTAGTATGCGTATCAATTTATTTTACCTAAATATATATATATTTTTTGCTCATGTCTAGAACAAAGTACCGTAATCTCAGGGGTGTGTGTGTGTGTGTGTGTGTGTGTGCACATGCGTGTGTGTTTGTGTGTGTGTGTCACCCATTTCCTTTAAAATACCATAGACTGGATGGCTTATACACAACAGAAACTTAGTTCTCATGGTTTTTAAGGCTGGGAAGTTCAAGATCAAGGTGCTGGAAGATTCACTGTCTGGTAAGCCCACTTCCTGGTTCATTGTATCCTCACATGGTGGAAGAGGTGAAGGAGCTTCCTTGAGCCTATTTTATAAGGGCCCTAATCCTTCATGACCTAATTACCTCCCAGAAAGTCGTACCTTCTAATACCATTGCCTTGGAGATTTGGAATTCAAAATATGAATTTTTGTGAACACAAACATTCGGATCATAGTGCCTTCATTTCGTTAAAAGAATCACATAATTTAATGCCCATGGAAAGGCAATGCTAAGTCATTGGGCTTCCTTGGGGAACTGTGGTTTGATGAACTTACACCTTACTACAAATAAATCATTATTAGTTTGACCAATATCTGAATTGATTCCAAATATGATAAGGCAACTTTTTGAGAATGTAGAAATATTTTAAAAATATTTAAAAATTAAATGAATCCAGTTAAACCAAATGTCTCAGGGGATCCTGTTGTTTAAAATGCTGTTTGGCAGTCACAAATCACTGCCTGCCTGAGGCAACTGTTTTAAGTAATATGATTTTGCAATATGGTAGCATGGATACTGTGCTGCTTACGCCTGCAAGTGATATGGGTCATGTAATACGTCTCATGTGATATGATGCTCCTGGCAGAGAGATTATAAGCCTGTAGGTCTGCAAATCTGACTTTTAAAAGTGGCTAAGTGTGTTTCCATGCATTTTGGAATGTTATCTATCAAGCACTAGAGACAACCATGAAATTAATATTCTGTATTGTGGAACTCAACAGGGCTCATACACAAGCCCTAACTCAACCCTAAGATTCAAGAATACATGTTCTGGCTGCTTCTAATATTTACCTAACTAGCAAACACGTGATAATTAATTTCTCTGAACCTGTTTCCCAATCAGCATTGCAGGCAATAATACCATCCCATCAAGTTATTTAAGAGGATGAAATGAGCCTAAACAGAGATAAGGACCTAAGAGCCATGCCTGGCTCACCATAAACCTCAAGCAACATCAACAATCCCTATTCACAATAGAGAGGTGCTATGAGAGATGGAAATTTTCCAAATTAAAATAAGCATTTAACCCACCAGAAGAAAAATCCAGTCACTGGGAGAAAAAAAGAGACATGTCTAAGTTTGCCCTTG
This sequence comes from Cacajao melanocephalus, assembly GCA_963573385.1. Taxonomy (NCBI): domain Eukaryota; kingdom Metazoa; phylum Chordata; class Mammalia; order Primates; family Pitheciidae; genus Cacajao; species Cacajao melanocephalus. The sequence goes on from CAUYLG010024882.1 coordinate 10,777, forward strand.
AACTTCCGGTTTCAAGCAAACTAATCTTTTTGTTGCTAACCAAAAAATGGAACCAGAACTGCTGGTTTCCAGGCACAAGAGAAAGAAGGTAGCTGCAGGGGTCTAAGATGGGGAAGGCACAGGGGCTAACAATATTGTGCTGGTGGGGAGGCCATGGGGGAGAGCTCATGGAGGTCAATTGAAAGTAAGCAAACTTTGACTCAACATAATGGATACATGTTACCTTGGAAGAAGTCATCTCTAGATAGTCATTATTACATATACTTCATTGAGCTGCTATGAAAATTGAGACGATCCATATAAATCATTACTAAAATGCTATTAGTAGTACTATTTCTTATTTATCTTCCAGCACTGAAACCCCTATTTATTTATTTATTTATTTATTCATTCATTCATTCATTCATTTTTTTAGAGACCTGAATCTTGCTCTGTCACCCAGGCTGGAGTGCAGTGATTATAGCTTACTGCAGCCTTCAGCTCCTGGGTTCAGTCAGCCTCCCGCCTCATCCTCCAAAATAGCTAAGATTGCATGTGTGAGCCACTGTGCCTGGCCCTCACTATATTCATTGATGGTCAGCACCTGGTTTTTTTCTCCCTGTCCTGGGACCCAGCCTCTCATTTTATAGGAACAGTCTCCAACACTCTGGATCTTCTACCACCCTGACCTAAAGATTGGTTGCTGAAATGGAGTGGATTCCATGAGAACTAAACTGCATTTTTATGTTGCCAAACAAGACATCCACATTTCTCCAATGATGCCGAAGCTAATATTAGTTGACAGCAACAGCTTTGGAGTCAGATGGCCCTGAGTTCAAATCCTAACTCTGGTAGTTGACAGTAACATAGCTTTACACAACTTAGTCTCCCTCTGCCTCAGTTTGCTCGTTTATCAAATTGGGCTCCACTATCTACTGTGCTGAACATCTTGCATGTGCTCTGCCAGATATTGCTTTGTACTTCACCCTGTTCTGTGCTCCTCAAGGCATCAATAGGCTTCCTTGTCATCTGGCTTCCACATGGGGTCATGTCTGGAGATCAGCTCACATACCGGTTAGGATTTTTTTGTTTTTGAGGAAGGAACTCACTATGTTGCCCAGGCTGGCCTTGAACTCCTGGACTCAAGCAATCCTCCCACCTCAGCTTTCTACGTAGCTGGGATTCGAGGTATGTGCAAGCGTGCCTGGCTTGGTTCAGACTTCTTCAAACAAAGCTCTAAGTTCACTACTGTGCACAAAGATGCCCATGGAATAATGTCTAAACTTATAGCTTGTAATTGAACAGAATCTGACTCCTGATCTAGCAGGAGTCTCACCTTTATCTCCTCTTGTTCCTCCTGATGTACCCTCATGCTGATGAAACCAGATTACTCATTCACTATTTTTTGCCCATATTTGTGCAATTTCTTACTTTTATGCTTCTGCTATTCCCTACCGAATCCTGACTGTATATAATGAAATTCTACCCATTGCTCAAGGCTTAGTTCAGATGCCTCAAAAATATTCTCCCTGACTCCCAAACATAGGAATTGGTCTCTTACAAGAATTCCTATACCACCGTGTATCTTTCTTTCTGCACTTTATCGCTTCCTGCTTGTATTGTAATTATAAGTTTCATCTTCCATGCCTTTTGTAAGGTCTGTGGAGAATGTCAGTGTTTTATTCATCCTCCACTGAACCTGCTTACCATACCTGCCCACGGAAACTGCCCAGTAAAACTTCCTGTGTGACACACATGGATTCTGTTGGTGAGTGAAGATGATCAGGTAGTTGAAAGAGTGATGCAAGCTGGCATTATGAATTTACATACAGCACTTTTTCACAAGCACTTCTCTGGGGGGTTATTCAGCTTTATGACTAAATGTGGCATATCTGTACTGTACTGCTCAGGTGGGATGGGGAGGAGAATTAGTAAATTCACCTTTAATCTCTCTTCTAGATCATTGCTACTTATAGTTCATGACAAAACATTGTCTAAAAAGGCTCACTAGGGATAACCCTGCATGAATGTTGATATTCCAGAACAGATGGCAGGCTCTAGGGGAGGGGAGAGTGTCAAGGGAAAGTCTAAAGGGAAATTTTCACTCTGCCTGCCAAGCAGAAAAAATAGAACACATTCTCTACACGGATGTCTTTTAATTCTGTCTTAACATCAGAATGCACCATGATGAATTAACAATTAGGATTCACTCAGCCAAGATGTATTGAACTTGCACTGTGTATTGAACTTGCACTGTGTCCCAGCCCTGCCATGTGTCTGGGGAGGTACCAAGGACTTACGGCAGGGTCTCTAGTCCTAATTTATTTCTCAAGTTTATGTAGGAAGCAAGACCTAAACACTACCATCAAAATGAGAAGACATATGGATGGCTGCATCCTTTGACAACTCTCTGCTCTAAAGCCCTTAAAGAGTCTAAAGTATTTTAATATAAGTTGAGGTCACATTATTGTAAGCCAGATCCTCCATGCCTGAGTTACTCTCTGGGAAGAAATATGGTTCCTTTCATGGAGTAGGGGCTTAAAAATTGCTTACCATGGGCTTGGAAGTGGGGGCCAAATACTTGATCTCCTCTGAAGCAAGCTTTGGTGACTACCTGCTTTTCTAACTCTAGACTGGCCTTTACCTCTATCCCTCACCTCGTAAACTCAAACTGGCACTGCTGGTTGTGGCCATTTGGAGAAGGCGCCCAGAAGAGTCATGGATCTTATGGATAAACTTCAGCAGCACAGGCGGCCTGCCATGGCTGCTGCTGGCAGGAGAGAGGTGCAGGCTGGATTACCAAATACCCAGCAAGGGGAGTACATGTCCTCTTTTCCCCTGAGCTTCCATTTAACTGGCGTTTAAAATTAGATCACATAGCCTTGGACTAGGAAATGGTGAAATGACGTTTCACATGTTTCAATATCACTTAATCTGCTGGTGACCAATTCTCGCTGTTCTTGTTTGTTTTCCCAGCAACCCATGTCATCGGGTGGTTGAGAGGATGTGATAAAGCATGTGAAAGTGCTTAGCAGAGTGAGAGTACATAGCATGCAGAAATATTAAGTATTACATATAACATGTATCACTTGTTCTGTGTCTCATCCTAGCAAGTTCCTAAGAGTGGGACCTATATTTGAATCCCTTTTAATTAAAACCTAACACAAACATAAACAGATTCTTTACTTCTATTAAGTCTTCAATGTTATCAGATAATATGTCATTAAAAAGTAATTTTTAATATTAAGTGCTGTAAATCATTCCTTTTTTGTACCCACAAATTTATTGTAAATATTTCTAAACCTGGTACCAGTTGGTTGACAGGGGACCCTCCATCTCTCTATCAGCAGGGTTCACCTGCTTAGGGCTGTGTTCAGAGTGGCTCAGGGAGGGCCTTGGTGTCCCTCACAAGTGAAGACTTTTTGTCATGCATGAACGAACAGCAACTCTTGCAGCTGCTCGAATTGCCCTGTCCAAAGGAAAGCCATTTTAAAAATAGAATTGAAGGGAACAAATGGTTTGCTTGAGAGACTATTTTGAGGTGCAGGAGATTGGAGGATTCAAAAATGAAAGTATGTTATCAAGTGAAATAGAAACATATAAAATTTGGAGAAGTTTTGGGGTGTGATGTTTACCAAAAGGCTCAATTGGTCAAGTTCATGGCTGGGTGTCACCTGTAGAGATTAAAATTAAATGTATACAATTGCCAATATTAGGTAAAACCAAATGTTTTAAAGTTTTACATGATGGTTTCTGTGAATGAAGATGAGAAAATTCATTCAATAGCATGTTCTCAACACTAAATTACAGACCTCTCCATTTGTTAAACAGTTCCATTTCCTAAAAAAAAAAAAAAAAAGAAAAAAAAAGGACATAGAACATCTCAAAAGATGCTTGCTTAGATTTGCTTTTTAAATGTGTATGTAAACCCGTCATCATAAGCCTTAGAAGCAAAAGTGAGAAAGATCAATAGCATGTTCTCAACACTAGATTACTCATATATCAAAGTTCTAGTGCCTCAGAGACACAATTTTAGGTTTTCAGAATAAACCACAAGCCTTTGAAATAGTGCCAAGAGTCTTCAATTTTTCCAACTCTTCTGAGGACATTTACCTCCACAGGACTCTTGGTATTACCATAACAGAAACTGAGCATTAACCCAATGCATAATGCCAGCCTGGACTTGATCCATGAGCTCACAGCCTAAGGCCTGACTTAGGAGTTCCTATGTTTTCTGTGGGCTTTCGATCTTCCCTTCTACCAGTAAATTGCAGATAACCTAAACGAGGAGTAAACAAGTCAAACAGCAGAATCAAATACGTACTACTTGAGTGGACTGACAATATATAAGGTAGCCCCTATCACCATGTCAAGAACCAGTTCATTTTTTAGTGTATGTTCTTACATAGGATATTTAATAATTATAGATGTAATTATACTATATATACAGTTTTACCTTTTACTTTTTCACTTATTTTGTATTTTCTCCCGTATTACATCCATTATATCTTTTAAAATGCATTGTCACAAAATATGCTTAATTTTAAAATGTAAATAACATAGAAGTATGTAAAGTAGCTGAGTACAGCGGCTTGCCTGTAATCCCAGCTACTCAAGAGGCTGAGGCAGGAGGATCCCTTGAGCCCAGGAGTTCAAGACCACCCTGGAAAATATAGCGAGAACTTGGTATGTAATAAAATAGAAAAAAAATTGGCAGGGCATGGTGATGCATGCCTGTAATCCCAGCTACTCCAGAAGCTAAGGCAGGAGCATCCTTTGAGCCCAGGAGTTCGAGGCTGCGGTGAGCTATGATCATGCCACTGCACTTCAGCCTGGGTGACAAGAGTGAGACCCAGTCTCTTAAAATCAAAACAAGTGTGTAAAGTGAAAGGTAAAAGCTTCTTTCCTTTCTATATTCAACATCCAAGAAACATTAGTTTTGTGTATATTCTTCCAGAGCTTTATATCTATGGGAGTACATGTGCATGTACATAGGCATGTTTATGTATAGAATAGTTTTTTCTTTACATAAATAGACTCAATATAAGCATAAGATTTGGCAATTTGCTTTTTTTCACTTAACAATGTAGGTTGTTGTATTTACAAATAAAAGTACAGGACACCTGGTTAAATCTGGATTTTAAATAATGTTTTTTAGTGTAACTATGCCTCAAATATTCCATGAGACATACTTATACTAAAAAACGACTGTTGCTTATCTGAAGTTCAAATATAACTGGATGTCCTGTCTTATGTAGCAGAAACAACTTTTTATATTTGCACATCTTTACCTACCTGTTTGCTCAAGCTACAGAACACTCCACATGCCCAAATGTTGCCAGGTGATAGTTCTACCATGGTAGTAGAATTAAAGGTAACTTCATCTTCTTATTTTTTCTCATTTGACTTTGTCAAAAATTTATCATTGCAAGTGTCCCATAAAGAGATTAGATCATTCTAAATGGCAGGCACCTTTGTCTATGGAGTAACCTGATTTTCTCAGGAAGCCTGGGAGTGGGAACTAGAACATTAAAAATTATTCTGCTTTCTAGAGGGAGGAGACTCCCTGGGGCAATCAAAAAGGAAGTGGGTGAAGAGACCAGTTCTGAGCCTCAGAGGAGCCCAAGCTTTGCTGATTTCCTCAAGAATCTTCTAAGTCATCCTTTGGTGTCTCTGATTGATGGGCTGGCAGAACCTTCTGGGTGGGCTACACTATGGCGAGACCAGGAAGTGCATGAGGCCCCAGGTTTTTCCCTCTGGGCCCTGGTCTCTGTTTCCCTTTTTTGGGGTACTCTCTGACTGTCTATCCCACACTCTCCACCTGTGGGGTTGAGTAGATGCTCTGAAGAGCTCAGAGGACTGTGCTTACAGATTCTTCTGGGTCCCTGGGACCAGACCCCAGTTCCAGGAGGGAGGCTTGGAAAGTGGATCATCCTTACTGTCCAACATAGTATTTCCTTTGTGGAACTGCATGAGATTGAGCAGCCAATATGAGGCTGACACACTGATTTTGATTGACTCAAATTGTTTACAGAGATAGGACCCTGGCAAAAAATATTTGCTGCTCCTCCACCCATCGTAGGGGCCGCTCAAAAGAAAACAAGTGAGAGGAAGGAGATACGGATGAGAAAGCTGTGAAAAAAGGTGGCAAGTTGATATAGGGCCTAAGTGAATCCAAGAAACCCAGCTGAGAAGGATTTTGGAGAATGTCTAATAATAATAATACAATAAATGATAGCTGATACTTAGTGTCCTTAATATGGCCAGGCCCCTAAGAACTGTACATGCACTAACCTGTTCAATCCTCAGAATCCTAGATAAGAGCTGTGACCACCCCAGTTTACAAAAGAGGGAGAAAGAAGGGAGTGAGGAAAGGTAGGAGAGACGAAGGAAGAAAAGAATGGAGGTAGGAAGGAATGAGGAAGGGAGGAAAGGAGGGAGGAGAGAACTGAGGCCCAGGGAAAATATGTAATTTGACACAAGATCAGAGTGGCAAGGAGGTGGTAGAGCTGGGTCCCTGGAGTTAACTCCAGAATCTATGGTCCGTACACTAGGCTAGATGTATCTAATGTGGATTTTTAAGTTGTTGACTGTCATATGTAATGTGACCACTTCATATTGTCCTCAGCTTTCCAGTGAATGCTAATATAAGTCATGAATGACTTCTTAGAATTTTGCTTTGTTTAGAAACTAGTAGAGAAACTGCTTATTTTTTAGATCTACAAGTGAGGGAGCAGGAATGCCTGGGTAGCAATGAACATATGACCACATGACTTTTAGGAGTTTAAGGAAATCTATGGGAAGGTATGTATGTTCAACAGGACACCAAGAGGGAAAGCTGACACCCTCAGAGGGTTTAACCAAGAAGTGTTTAATGAAGAAGACAGAGGTGGGTTGAGACATTGAGGGAAACAGTGAGGGAAGGTGAAGCATCCAGGAACTAGCAATAGAGAGAAGCCTTTACACTCCTAGCCCTTGAGGGGTAAAGGGGCAATAAATGTGTTACCCAAGTCCACAGAAAGCTTGGAATCTTGGAAGGGAGGCTGCCTGCCCAGAGCCATGATTGCAGAATGTGCCGCTGCTGAAGCCATGGCAAGGCAGTGAGGAAGTACAGGAAATAAATATCTCTTCCTCTTTCCCCATCCGGCATCTGATATCTTGCAAGTGCTTCCATTGGCCAAACCCAACCTAGAGGCCAGAAAGCAAAGGAGCTCAGCTGATGCAACCTGCAAAGTCTTCTTCTGGGTGCACAGAGCAAGGCAGGGAAGGATGGAGAGGGAAAAGCAAATGAAAAGCAACCAGCACCAGAACTGGGACTCCCATAAACTCTGCAAGTGGCAGTTCTAGAAAATTTCCCCGTTTACAAGTGGGGAGATCTTAGTTGATACCAGAGTTTTGTTTCTCTTGTGATATTTCTACAGCAAAAAAAGTGTGTGTATGTGTGTGCGTGTGTTTTGTGCACTGGAAAGACAAGTAGTTTGGGTTCCAATTTAAGTGTTAATCAGGTTGGGCTTCAGACGTTCCTAGATTTCACCAAAAGTCCAGATGTATCCTAGGGAGACAGGCAGAACACTTGAAAGGATGTACACGGTCTCTCTAGAAGCCTGTGCCATCCTCAGGCCGCTCTGCGACTGAGAACACCTCATGTGGCTGTGCTAGTCAGCGTGCCAACCCCAGGTAATGGCTGGGGCCATTTGGCTTCCCGTGGCCACGGCCAGGCACTGCCTGCCTCTCTGGTGTCTGTCTCACCGTCTCTGGATCAGGCCCACTGTCAAAGCAGCTCATCCCACCCCGATGCCAATGACACTGAGGAGTGGGGATCCACAGACTTTTTCTGAGTACTGCCAAAGTGTTCTCCAGAAGGCTGTGCAGCTCTTATAAGGAAGACAGCTTTATGATTCATTCTTTTTAAAAGTTACATAGTGCAGTTTATCATCTTGACATGCCATACAAGTAACGCATGATTCTCATCTGACTGGTTGTGTTAGGTGAAATCTTCACTGGAAACAGTGGGTGTTCTTATATTTCACTAATCTTAAGAAAAAGATATTTGTAGTTTGAGGAAATGTTTGTTTTCACAATAAATTCCTCCTACACAGGCTCTCATTTATTATCCAGAAAGTCCAACACGATTTAATTATTTGAACTTTAAGTAATATGATACGAAACCACAATTTCCACCTCTTGGAATAGGGTCAATAGTATACTGATCACAATAAAATGTGACTGCCATCTCGTGGTTTTCTATCTACCCTGGAAACCTGAAAACTGGAATCAGGAAAATACTTAACTGTTTTTAGGAAGCAAACTGTTGTTAAAGCCACAGCAGCTCATTGGCAAAAATTTACTTTACCAGAAAAGGTCAGGTGTATGTTGACTGTCCTGTCACTGAAGGCAGAATTGATTATTTTTTCCTTGGGGACAGTGAAGTGAATGAGGGGAAGTGCTGATGTGGTCTGAGTGGGGTAGGCTCAATCCAGACTCCAGAGGCCTTGTGGGAGTCTCATGGCTTTGCTGGGGCCTCCTTGTACCTTCTGCTATTACTTTAATTAACTAATTAACGCAAGTGAGTGTTTTATTGGTTCTGATCTTAGTTTCTGCTTGATGTGGAGGCAATCCATAATATAGCTAGTACCATGTTCCATGGTTTCCTATTACGATATGATGCTGTACTGCAGTCTATGAAATTGTCTTTAAAACGCTTGATATGTCATTTCAGTTTTAGCTTTTCTCAGAGAAGGGATGTTGGCCCTTTATGCCAGGGAGTTCTTGTCTTCAGAACAAATTCCTTTGTTTTCCAGCATTCTTTATTGTCTTTGCTTTGGTTCTGCGGTTATTTTAAGGACACTGTTGTCTGAACGCTTCTCAGTGAACTAACCAAGCCTCACATCTCCTAGGCCCAGAGACCTCCCAGAAAACAGGGAGCTGAGTGTAGAGCAGGCTAGAGAAGCGAGAAAACAGAGGATGAAAGAACCAGATGTCCTGAAAATGCCATTCTGCTAAAAACACCCACAGGAAGGATACATTCCAGCCAACTTATCCTTTCAGTGCATCGCTGAACTTCCAAGGTATTAAGGCAATCCCTGAGGACAACAAATTTAAAATAAAAAACAAATCAGAAGCTAGCATGGAAGCCAGGGCTGCCCTGAGAGCCAATGCAAGACTGGTCTGTTGTGCTATAGCGCACGTTTCCTGCCTATGAGTCATCTGGATGTCTATCAACAGAAAAGTGTCAGTAAAATATAGAAGTCTCATTGCCTCATACATAGTTTCCCCTCCAGAAAGCGACTGCTTTGTACTGCAAGCATGAGCAGTTTCCACTGGCACAGCTATGGAGGAACGCCATAGTGTACGTGAAATGCTTTCAATCCCGAATTCGCACTCCGAGCTCTGCCTGGTCGTTTGTTCTGTCTAAAAATCCTAACTGCATGAGTCTCCTTAATCTTTGTGCAAAATAAAACCAGAGCATCCCCTCTGGTAGCACTGCATTTCACAAAGAGCAGGCACCTGCTCTCCACTGGCAACCTCTGAGAATATCTCTGTCCTCTCTCCTTGCACTGTCGACTTACCCCTTTTTATCCACAAGTCCTTCTTATTTTCTTCCATCAAGCTACTTACTCCTTTGCCTCAGGCAAACCATGTATTTACTGTAGTATTTATTTGCGTGGCATTTAATATGTAGTTCTAATTGCTCCTGAGGTAGGCAAGGAAGGCTGAAGTATGGACTCTTTGTTTCCAAGGAGGAGATTACCCAGAGGGGTGCGGAGCAGCTCCCAGAACACTCAAGGGATGAGAAGAATTCTTCAAAACCTGGGAATGGATGTCACACTCAATCAGAGCACAGAGAGAAATGGAAGGATGTAAACCTTTACAAAGTGGAAGAACTGAAATGGTGGGATTTTTCTAACCAGAAAGTCAGGCAAAAGGAGAAAAATTGCAAAACAATTTTTTAAAATTTAAATATACTAAAGAAAAAGAAGAATAAAAGAGATGCAGTATTCTGAGGAAGCAACAAGTTTCTGAGCCTGCAGAAAAACATTTCCTGGGCTTTTACATAGATTTTCAGAAAGCAATGCTTTCTGGTGCTTTTTCCTCTAACCCCTACTTAAGATTATGCCTCTGATAAAATGGAAGAGGACAGCTCATCCAAATGTAAAGCTGAAATGAGAAATACAGTTCATCTCATTTTAATGAATTCACTCTGGTTTCCAGAGATTTCAGCCATAATGATGTGTATCTCCCAAACAACCTGAAATACCTGACAGAGCATTGAGCCGTCACCATCTGGGAGAATATATTTGGTCTCGTTCTGGTCTCCTATAAATGTAACGAACTTTTGTATTTTCAGTGCTTGACACATTTGTAAATTTCTTCTTTTTTGAGCTGAAAGCTCAAATTGAAAGCCATATTTTAAATGCCAAAAACTGGCTTTGCCTGTTGCCATTTCCACTAAATAAATAGCTGTTGGAGCTCACAGTACCCCAACGCTGTGGTTGGATTCTTGAGAAAAGGGTTTGGTAACTATCCACCATCTGGTCAATCATTGGACTAATGGAGAGTCTTTCAGTTGTAAGAAGTTCAACTCAAACTGGCTTGTATCCAAAATATAAATTTATTAATATTTGCTCCTGTAACTGGGATGTTCGTGAAGCTGGACTTAGAGACTCCAAGCACTCATGCAATGTGTGGTGGGACAACAGCGGGAGTCATAAAGCAAGGCTTTGCTTTGTTGACCCCTTCCCCTCACACCACTGATTGAGAGGTATCCCTTCCCCAGGGAAGACTAGTTTACTACAGGAGGAATGCAAAGAGAAAAAGTGGTATTTACCTTTTCAATTTCTAAGCATATTTCAAAATCTTATAACAGAGATTTCAAAAGGCAGAGCTTTAGATTTGCAAAAGTAGTGATTTTAGAAAGAAGAAAAACTTTTGAGAATTCAAAGAGCTAAACCCTGAAAGAATCAGGGGATAGAGCTAATGCCTTAACATATTGGAAAGCAAATTAGGGTCTTCTAGATTTGGAGCTGGAAGGGAATAGAAGGGGCATGATTGAGAAGGATGCTGGTGATCCTGTGAAGGGAACAGTGAGCCTGTACGGGCCTTCCCGAGAAGAGGAGTCAGCAGTGGGAGACAGCATTGCAAGATTTTAAACTAGCCACCAAAAGCACTGATGACCTGAAAAAAAGAGAAGGGCATTTAGGAAAAAGTCAAAACAGAAAGGTAGAGGGGTATTAAGAGCATGTAAGTTGTTCTTACCAAACTAGAAAATGGGAGCTTTGGGTTTTGAGGATGTGCCAATTACAGGGTACAGGAGAAAAAGTCTCATCCAATAGGCAACCTCGCCTTAGACAGCTGGGATACCCAAAGGGCCATACCCCTTGCAGGACCCACTGGAAAACATAGTGGGGCCCAGGGCAAAATGAAAATGTGGGTTACTTGGTAAGAAGATATTAAGGTTTTCAAGATGGTGATATCAGAGTGTTAAACCAAGCAAAGGGCTGTTCTGGACACAATGTCTTCAGCAATCTCTTGTGAAAGAGTGAACTAGATGTAAGCCTGAGTCTCACCAACTCCAGCAGACTCGTTCTATGCATCCACAATTCAGCCTTCACGTGGATTTACAGCCTAAATTCATACTATTTGGGTCATCCAAAAATACCTCTCACCAAGAATTTAGTATAAAGGAGACCTGGGTTGGGAATGCTACAAGGAGCCAGACAGAAGCAAAGGCAGTTTTCTTTGCTGGAATCAGCTTCAGTGAAAAGTCTAAATCAGTCCCTCCATATGAAGTTCCAAGAAAAAAAAATGTCCTCATGAGAAATTATAAGATACCTGAGGAAGAAAGATACCGTGAATAAGAACTAACACAAATAATTTTTAAAAAGACCCACAAAGCACTTTCTACTATTGGCACTATCAGACACACAAAAGGTAGTTTAATATGTTTTTTAAAAATTAAGGTCCTAGGCTGGGTGTGGTGGCTCACGCCTATAATCCCAGCACTTTGGGAGGCTGAGGCTGGTGGATCACTTGAGGTCAGGAGTTTGAGAACAGCCTGGCCAATATGGTGAAACTTCATCTCTACTAAAAATACAAAAATTAGCCGGGCATGTTGGTGCATGCCTATAATCCCAGCTACTCGGGAGGCTGAGGCAGGAGAATCACTTGAACCTGGGAGTTGGAGGTTGCAGTGAGCTAAGATCGTGCCACTGCACTCCAGCCTGGGCAACAGAGCAAGATATGATTTAAAAAAAAAAAAAAAAAAAAAAAGTCCTAGTGTGACACTGTGCTAAAGTTTTACAACACGTTTTATAGTTTCATTACCACTGAGGGGAACTGGGTAAATGGCACATGGAATCTGTCTGTATTATTTCTTACAACTGCACATGAGTCTATAATTATCTCAAAACTAAAAGCTTAATTTAAAAATGAAGGAAAAACTGAAAAACCTGAATAGCAAATAGGATTATAAAGGAGATGAAATGGAAGTCTGAAAAAGAATTCATGCAGGCTGAAGAATTAGCGAACCAGAGTGTTCTGAAGAAATTTCCCAGAATGCAGTACAGAAAGAAAAATAGATGGAAAACCTAATAGGGAGATTAAGACAAAGTAAGTAGACCTAACATCCATCCAGACAGCATTCTCAATGAAGAAGAGACAGTGAAGAGGGGAAAGGAAAAATACCTGAAGAGATGGTTTTGGTTTTTCACAGTTGGCAAAGGGCACTAATCCACACAAAACACGTCATAATGAAAAAGTAGCCAGGGTGAAAGAGGATTACCCACAAAGGGACAAAATTCAGCTGTTGACTTTTTGACAGCGTCTTAAAAACCTTCCCACACCTATTGAAAACCTTTTGGTGATTTTCTGTCACTTTCTGGATAGAGGTAAAACCAGCATAACCTACAATTCCATGGTCGCCTTCTTCGGGGGCCACTGTCCCTGAAGCCATCTGAGTTCCATGGCTTTCTTTCGGTTTCTTGTATACTGCTGTCTTTCCTCATGGCTGGGGACCTCAGACAGGATATTCTCTTTGCCTGAAATATTTTCTACTTTTCCCCTCCTTTAATCTGGTTAACTGCCACTCATCCTTCAGGACTCAGATAAAATGCCCCTTTCCTGGAAAGTGTAGTGAAAATTTGTTAGTTTCTGTGTTTGCTTTTCTGCCCAACATCCGAGCTCCACATCCTACTTCAGGGTACTCTTATAAATCATATCCTTTGACTGAAAAGGCTTGAAACTTAATATTCAGAATAGCTATTAGAAGGTATTCAACATACACAATAGGACCACATACACGTAAAACGTACTTCTCTCACGTGTTTCAGTGAAACGTCTCATTACTTAACAATAAGTAATAAGAAAACATAGTATTTTTCTTATGTGAAGTTTTTATCTTCAAGTCTTCTAAATGCCAATATAAATTCAGTTGAAGTACTTCTGCAAACACCTTTATAAAGTTGCAAGGCCACTTTTAAGAAAATAGATCGGGTAGAGAGATCCAAGATGGCCAATTAACGACAGCTCAGGATTGCAGCTCCCAGTGAAAGTGAGGAGAGCGAGTGGACACCGCACTTTCAGACGAAATTTTGTTGCCCACAGACTGGGAGATTCCCGGTGGAGGAGTCACACGGGTCACCAGCGCGATTTTGGCCGGCGCCCCAGCACAGCGCTTCTCAGTGCGGAGTATACGGGACGGGGTGCCCTTTGAGTCTGGCTCGGCTGGTCCCATCCCCACAAGGAGAACAGCAATTGGAAGCGCTGAGGACTGAGAGTTTCACAGTAAGCACAGCTGAACCGGGAAGGTTCAGCCCTGTGGGAAAGGGGCGTCCGCCAAAGGCAAACTAAGAAACAGAAAAAACTTCATCACCGGGCAGAGAGATCCAAGATGGACGATTAACAACAGCTTAGGATTGTAGCTCCCAGTGAAAGTACAGAGAGCGAGTGGACGCCGCAATTTCAGACGAATTTCTGTGGCCCACAAACTGGGAGATTCCGGGCGGAGGAGCCACACGTGTTGCCAGCGCGACTCTTTTGGCCGGTGCAGCTGTTTTGCTGGTGCCCTGGCGCGGCGCAGCGCTTCTCGCTTCTCGGTGCGGAGTATACGCGGCTGGGGGCCCTTTGAGTCGGGCTCAGCTGGTCCCGTCCCCACAAGTAGAACAGCAATTGGAAGCGCTGAGGACTGAGAGTTTCACACAGTAAGCACAGCTGAACCCGGGAAAGCCAAGCTCAGTGGGAAAGGGGCGTCTGCCAAAGGAAAACTAAGAAACAGAAAAAACTTCATCACCAACAAGCCGGATGATCACTCAGACCCAATCTGAAAGTCGGCAATTACAAAGACGACAGGTGGATAAATCCACAAAAATGGGAAGAAACCAGTGCAAAAAGGCTGAGAACACCCGAAATCAGAATGCCTCTCCTCCTAC
>CAUYLG010024885.1:0-114307 GCA_963573385.1 Cacajao melanocephalus
AGCATAAAGGGCTGTTGAATTTTGTTGAAGGCCTTCTCTGCATCTATTGAGATAATCATGTGGTTTTTGTCTTTGGTTCTGTTTATGTGATGGATTACATTTGTAGATTTGTGTATGTTGAACAAGCCTTGCATCCCTGGCATGAAGCCAACTTGATCGTGATGGATAAGTTTGTCAATGTGCTGCTGGATTTGGTTTGCCAGTATTTTATTGAGGATTTTCACATCAATGTTCATCATGGATACTGGCCTGAAATTTTTTTTGTTGTGTCTCTGCCAGGTTTTGGTATCAGGATAACGTTGGTCTCATAAAATGAGTTAGGGAGGATTTCCTCTTTATCTATTGTTTGGAGTAGTTTCAGAAGGAATGGTACCAGCTCTTCTTTGTACCTCTGGTAGAATTCAGCTGTGAACCCGTTTGGTCCTGGCCTTTTTTTGGTTGGTAGGCTATTAATTGCTCTCTCAATTTCAGACCTTGTTATTGGTCTATTCAGGGATTTGACTTCTTCCTGGGTTAGTCTTGGGAGGGTGTAAGTGTCCAGGAATGTATCCATTTCTTCTAGATATACTAGTTTATTTGCATAGAGGTGTTTGTAGTATTCTCTGATGGTAATTGTATTTCTGTGGGATAAGTGGTGATATCCCCTTTATCATTTTTTATTGCATCTATTTGATTATTCTCAGGGGAACATCACACACTGGGGCCTGTTGGGGGTTGGGAGCTAGGGGAGGCATAGCAGGGGGTGCAGGGATAGGAGAGAAATAGCATTAGGAGAAATACCTAATGTAGATGATGGGGTGATGGATGCAGCAAACCACCATGGCACATGTATACCTATGTAACAAACCTACACGTTCTGCACATGTACCCCAGAACTTAAAGTATTAACAAAAAAAGTTCAACAAGGCCCCAGCATACATTCTTGAGGACCAAATAGACTGTAACAGGTTAAAATAAACAATGTAATTTTAGGTAGGGTTAAGTTCTCTGAAGACAATAAAACAGGTTAAAAGTGTAGAGGGACTGAGATATTAGGGGTGGGAGCATTTGAGAAGGAGTAACCTAGGAATGCCTTTCTGTGAATCAGTGGTGGTCAGAGAACTGAATTATAAGGAAGGGGACATCCCCTGGGAGGAGAGAATTTCAGGGAGAAGGACCATAAGGTATAAGTCTGATACAGGAACAATCTTGGCAAGGAAGGCAAGATTGTTCCCCAAAAACATAAATGAAGAAATCAGGGAAAGATCTGATACTGGGGAAGTGGATGGTGGCCTGGCATGTGATATACCATGGAGGGCTTGCCAAGGGATTTATGAAGTGTGCTATAGGGAGTCACTGGAAGGTTTTAGGCAGAGGAATGGCATAATTTTACCTGTACTTTGTTATGAACCTTGCTCAACTTTTGCCAGTAGTATCTTTCCCACTCCAACTTCCAAAAAGAACCTGTTTTATTCTAAAGGTCCAGATGTCTGTCATAACAGATTTTCCATGGGACTGGAGTCTTGCTTTGGTTATTCTTGGTGGCCAATGAGTGAAGCCTTGGTGAGAGTTATTAGGCTGTGTGATTCTATCATGATGTCTGCCTCTTGCCAACATCCATTGAAAGCAGTCAGTTGAAGGGTGACATGAGCCACAGGAACTATCTTAGTTGTACTTTGCATCTCATTAAGTCAGGAGAAATGCTCCTGGCAGTACCAAAATGTCCATCATCTGCTCACTTGCTGATGCATGAGGGAGAGAGGGGGACCTCCAAGAAAGGAGTTAAGCATAAAATTGAATTCAAGTTGATATTATAGCTGTAGACCCATGAGGTCAAGTCAACCAGAAAAGAGATCCCTGAGAATCCCAGGCCAGATACTTGGTGTTTGTTAAGAAGCTGGCATGGGACAGCCATGGTGGCTCATGACTGTAATCCCAGAGCTTTGGAAGGTTGAGGTGGAAGGATCACTTGAGGCCAGGAGTTTGAGACCAGCCTGGGCAACAAAGCCAGACTCTGTCTCTACAAAAAATAAGAAAATTAGCCATGCATGATATCACATGCCTGTAGTCCCAGCTACTGGGGAGGCTGTGGTGGGAGAATCACTGGAACCCAGAAGGTCAAGACTGCGATGAGGTGTGATCACACCTCTATACTCCAGTCTGAGTGACAGAGCAAGACTCTGTCTCTAAAAAAATTTGAAAAAGAAAAAATAAAAATTAAAAAGTTTAAAACACATAAATATATAAACCTACTATGTACCCATAACAAGTAAAAATTTTGAGGTTGAATCTTTAAAAAATAATAATAATTTTTAAATAAAAATTTAAAAAGAGATGACATCACACAGAAAGACATGTAAACCAGTGGGGTAGACATTGGACTGTGAGCTTCTGGCTTGGAATACCTCAAAACATTTGTAATCATCCTTTCCTCCCTAACCTGGTTTTGTTTTATTCATTTTGCATAAGAGTTTGCCTCTCACTTTGGATTTAATCTGCTGATGAGAATGGATGCCTCAAAGCTGGCTTCTGGCACTGCTGTGTGGCTTTTACAAGGGAAAGCTTTGAGTCATTGTAGAAAATATCTACAGAAAAGTTACTGGACCCAGAAATTATGGAATGGCCTGCAAAAGTCTCAAAAGAGTGCAAAGGGGGCATGTCACCTGTATAAATTCAGCCTAAGAATGCAGATAATGCTTCTAGCCTCAGTGTTTCTGATTCTCTATACAATGCAAAAGGTGATTCTTCTGGAACTAGCCTCAGGCATAGATATGTGTTTAATGATGGAATTACTCAGTTTAGTAGCTGCTATGGTCTGAGTATGTTCTCTGAAAATCCATATATTGAAACTTAAATCATCAATGTGATCATTTTAAGAGGTAGAGTTCTTAGGAGGTGATTAAGCTATAAGCGCAGCTCCCTGATGAATGATCTGCAGTGTAAGGTGTGAGGCAGCTGTTTGCCCCTTCCACCATGTTAGAACACAGCAAGAGGGTACCTTCTGTAAGGAACAGTCCCTCACCAGACACCTAATCTGACTGCACCTTGATCTTGGAGTTCCCATCCTCCAGAATTATGAGTAACAAATTTCTGTTGTTTGCAGATTACCCAGTCCAAGGTATTTTGTTATAGCAGCAGTAGAGACTTAGTAACTGACAGGGAATGTAGTAGGCAAGGAAAATGCTGGAGGCGCAAGCTTATATAGACTTCTCAAGACCTTTTCTCTGTGTGTTGTGAAAGATCATGGTTGACAGTTAACAAATACTGTTTTTTGAGATATTATGGATTCAACTATGATACTTCTAAAGGTTTACCAGCCTGCTCAGTTTATTCTCAAAAACAGTTTCTCTTCTTTCCTGGAAAAATAAAAGCGTACTCCTTCAGTTTTAATAATCCTGATAACAGTCCTGGAAAAATGAGTTTTAAAAATATACTGCCAGGCTGGCAATGGGAAGTGGGAATCTCAGGAACTAAGGAGGGCTCAGTCTGGCTTTCACAATGAGGATATCTCATGATCTTCAAATTCTATTTTATAGGTTGCCTGGGATCAGGGGAACAGAGAATAAAGCCCAGGGAACACTAAGGGGAAGAATGTAATAGGAGATATGGAGGATCTTCTGAATCTTCCATAAAGCTAGGTTCCTGAAGAGCTTCACCTGTAGGGTTAGGATGAACAAGAAACAAACCTACAATGCAAAGAAGACTTACCTGCCTCCACCTTTTCTCCTGGATAGAAAAAGAGAAAATAACCAGGCATACTGATAACATGCCTAGAAATGACTGTATTACAGCTACATATGCCAACCTGGCTAAAATTTCAAAAATATAACACTGATGAAAAAATAGAAAGTTATAGAAGAACACATGTAGTATTATTTCATTCATGTAGAGTTATACCACACCAGTCACATTGCATTAAAAGCCCACCCTGCTCCAACATGACCTCATCTTAACTAATTATGTCTACAATGACGCTATTTCCATATAGGGTACATTTTGAAGTATTGGAAGTTAGGACTTCAGCATATCTTTTGGAGAGACACAATTTAACCCGTAACAGCACAGGACAGTCCCCAACAACAAAGAATTATCCCATCCAAAATGTCAGTAGTTGTGTTGTTGAGAATCCCTGGATTAAGGCAATAAAGAAAGCAAGGGAATGATTAACACATAATTCTGAATACTTTCTGGGGGTGGTGGAATAGAGAAAGATGAGACTGGAGAGGAGCACACAGGGCATTTCAAAGATCCTAGAATGCTATCTTCAGCTTAGTGGTTGGTATACAGACATGGACTTTTTTATCCTGAAATGTACTTATATATTATCTATAATTTGTGCCTTTATGATGAAATATTTTTAACATTAAAAATTCAAAAATAATGAACATACCATTAAGTTATAAGAGTATAGAAGTAGGTATAGGCCAGGTGTGGTGTTTCACACCTGTAACCCAGCACTTTGGAGGCTGAGGCCGGCAGATCACTTGAGCCTAGAAGTTCGAGACAAACATGGAAACATGATGAGACCTCCTCTCTAGCAAAAATTAAAAAAAAATTAGCTGGGTATGGTGACTCACACCTGTGGTGCTACCTACTCAGGAGGCTGAAGCAGGAGATCACTTGAGCCTGGAAGGTTGAGGCTGAAGTGAGCTGTGATCACACCACTGCACTCTAGCCTGGGTGACAGAGTAGGATCCTGTCAAAAAAAAAAAAAAAAAAAAAAAAAAGAGAGAGAGAGAGAAAGAAAAAAATGGGTATAGAAGAAAACTGGGACTTTTGATGAACTTAGTCATTCATTTATTTTAGGTTCAGATGAGGTTATGTTTAAATGTGTTACTTTGGGTTTTAGCCAGGAGTAATGGTGAAAAATAGACCATGTAGTTTGCCAGGTGTGAGCTAGCTGAGAGTTGCTTCTTATAACCATGACACGTTTTCAAGATTCCCCAGGTGTTAGGAATCCCTGATTCTGCCAGATCCCTACTCTATTCAGCTATAGTTTCATTCCTGAGGAATGCACAAACTACAGACACATGCATACCTTTCACTGATGGTCTCCTCTCACAGACACTGAAGCAGCACAGTACAATGAATGTGAGCATAAGATCTGGAGGCAGGTTCTGGGCAAGATGGCTGAATAAGAACAGCTCTGGTCTGCAGCTCCCGGTGAGATCAATGCAGAAAGGTGGGTGATTTCTGCATTTCTAACTGAGGTACCCACCTCATCTCATTGGGACTGGTTAGGCAGTGGGTGCAGCCCACAGAGGGCAAGCCAAAGCAGGCTGGGGCGTTGACTGACATGGGAAGCACAAGGGAGGAACTCCCTCTGCTAGCCAAGGTAAGCCATGAGGGACTGTGCAATGAGGAACTGTGCACTCCCGCCCAGATAGTATGGTTTTTCCATGGTCTTCAGAAGACCTTGTGATTCCGAAGACAAAGTGATTCGCTCCAGTGTATATGCCATCAGGGCCCTGGGTTTCAAGCACAGAACTGGGCAGCCATTTGAGCAGATACCAAACTAGCAGCAGGAGTTTTTATTCATACCCCAGTGGCACCTGGAGAGCCAGTGAGACAGAACCATTCACTCCCCCGGAAAGGGGGCTGAAGCCAGGGAGCCAACTGGTCTAGCTCAGTGGATCCCACCCCCACGGAGCCCAGCAAGCTAAGATCCACTGGCTTGAAATTCTTGCTGCCAGCACTGCAGTCTGAAGTTGACCTGAGACTAAAAGAAAGGTAGCAGCCCAAGTCAGGAGCTTATAGATCAAACTTCCATCTCCCTAGGACAGAGCACCTGGGGAAAGAGGCGGCTGTGGACTCAGCTTCAGACTTAGACATTCCTGCCTCTGGGCTCTGAAGAGAGCAGCAGATCTCTCAGCACAGCACTCGAGCTCTGCTAAGGGACAGACTGTCTCCTTAAGTGGGTCCTTGACCCCTGTGCCTCCTGACTGGGAGACACCTCCCAGCAGAGGTCGACAAATACCTCATACAGGAGAGCTCCAGCTGGCATCTGGTGGGTGCCCCACTGGGATGAAGCTTCCAGAGGAAGAGAACAGGCACTAATCTTTGCTGTTCTGCAGCCTCTGCTGGTAATACAGGCAAACAGAGTCTGGAGTGGACCTCTGTCAAATTCCAGCAGACCTGCAGCAGAGGGGCCTGACTGCTAGAAGGAGACTAATAAACAGAAAGGAAGAGCATCAACATCAACCAAAAGGATGTGCACACAGAAACTCCTTCTAAAGTTCACCAACATCAAAGACCAAAGGTAGATAAATCCACGAAGATGAGGCAAAACCAGCTCAAAAAAGCTGAAAATTCCAAAAACCAGAACACCTCTTCTCCAAAGGAACACAACTCTTCGCCAGCAAGGGAACAAAACTGGACAGAGAATGGATTTGACGAATTGACAGAAGTCGACTTCAGAAGGTGGGTAATAACAAACTCCTCTGAGCTAAAGGAGCATGTTCTAACCCAATGCAAGGAAGCTAAGAACCTTGTAAAAAGGTTAGAGGAATTGCTAACCAGAATCACCAGTTTAGAGAAGAGCATAAATGACCTGATGGAGCTGAAAAACACAGCATGAGAACTTCTTGAAGCATATCCAAGTGTCAATAGCCAACTTGATCAAGCAGAAGGAAGGGTATCAGTGATTGAAGATCAACTTAATGAAATAAACCATGAAGACAAGATTAGAGAAAAAAGAATGAAAAAAAACAAACAAAGCCTCCAAGAAATATGTGACTATATGAAAAGACCAAACCTACATTTCATTGGTGTACCTGAAAGTGATGGGGATAATGGAACCAAGTTGGAAAACACACTTCAGGATATTATCCAGAAGAACTTCCCCAACCCAGGAAGACAGGCCAACATTCAAATTCAGGAAATACAGAGAACACCACAAAGATACTCCTTGAGAAGAGCAACCCCAAGACATATAATCGTCAGATTCACCAAGGTTGAAATGAAGGAAAAAATGCTAAGGGCAGCCAGAGAGAAAGGGTGGGTTACCCACAAAGGGAAGCCCATCAGACTAACAGTGGATCTCTCTATGGAAACCCTACAAGCCAGAAGAGAGTAAGGGCCAATATTCAACACTGTTAAAGAAAATAATTTTTAACCCAGAATTTCATATCCAGCCAAACTAAGCTTCATAGCGAAGGAGAAAAAAATCCTTTACACATGAGTAAATGCTGAGAGATTTTGTCACCACCAGGCCTGTCTTACAAGAGCTCCTGAAGGAAGCACTAAACATGGACAGGAAAAACTGGTACTAGACACTGCAAAAAATACCAAATTGTAAAGACCATTGACAGTATGAAGAAACTGCATTAACTAATGCGCAAAATAACCAGCTAGCATCATAATGACAGGATCAAATTCACACCTAACAATATTAACCTTAAATGTAAATGGGATAAATACCCCAATTAAAAGACACAGGCTGGCAAATTGGTTAAAAAGTCAAGATCCAGCTCACATGCAAAGACACACATAGGCTCAAAATAAAGGATTGGAGGAAGATTTACCAAGCAAATGAAAAGAAAAAAAAAAAGCAGGGGTTGCAATCCTAGTCTCTGATAAGACGGACTTTAAACCAACAAAGATCAAAAGAGACAAAGAAGGCTATTACATAATGGTAAAGGGATCAATGCAACAAGAAGAGCTAATATATATGCACCCAATACAGGAGCACCCAGATTCATAAAGCAAGTTCTTAGAGACCTACAAAGAGACTTAGACTCCCACACAATAATAGTGAGAGACTTTAACACTCCATTGTCAATATTAGACAGATGAATGACACAGAAAATTAACAAGGATATTCAGGACTTGAACTCAGCTCTGAACCAAGCAGAACTAATAGACATGTACAGAACTCCCCACCCCAAATCGACAGAGTATTCATTCCTCTCAGCACCACATCGCACTTGTTCTAAAATTGACCACATAATTGGAAGTAAAACACTCCTCAGCAAATGTAGAAGAACGGAAATCGTAACAAACAGTCTCTCAGACCACAGTGCAATTAAATTAGAAATCAGGATTAAGAAGCTCACTCAAAACTGCACAACTACCTGGAAGCTGAATAACCTGGTCCTGAATGACTACTAGGTAAATAACAAAATTAAAGAAGAAATATGTAAGTTATTTGAAACCAATGAGAACAAAGACACAATGTACCAGAATCTTTGGGACACAGCCAATGCAGTGTGTAGAGGGAAATTTACGGCACTAATGCCCACAAGAGAAAGTGGGAAAGATCTAAAATTGACACCCTAACATCACAATTAAAAGAACTACAGAAGCAAGAGCAAACAAATTCAAAATCTAGCTGAAGACAAGAAATAACTAAGATCACAGCAGAACTGAAGGAGGTAGAGACGTGAAAGACCCTTCAAAAAATCAATGAATACAGGAGCTGGTTTTTTGAAAAGATCAACAAAATAGATAGACTGCTATCCAGACTAATAAAGAAGAAAAGAGAGAAAAATCAAATAGACACGACAAAAAATGATAAAGGGAAGATCACCACCCATCCCACAGAAATACAAGCTACCATCAGAGAATAGTATAAACACCCCTGCACAAATAAACTAGAAAATCTAGAAGAAATGGATAAATTCCTGGACACATACACCCTCCGAAGACTAAATCAGGAAGAAGTCAAATCCCTGAATAGACCAATAACAAGTTCTGAAATTGAGGCAGTAATTAATAGTGTCCCAACCAAATAAAGCTCAGGACCAGACAGATTCACAGTGGAATTCTACCAGAGGTACAA
Source organism: Cacajao melanocephalus (assembly GCA_963573385.1). Classification (NCBI taxonomy): domain Eukaryota; kingdom Metazoa; phylum Chordata; class Mammalia; order Primates; family Pitheciidae; genus Cacajao; species Cacajao melanocephalus. The sequence continues at coordinate 8,759 of CAUYLG010024885.1, forward strand.
AGAAGAGCTGGTACCATCCCTTCTGAAACTGTTCCAAACAGTAGATGAAGAGGGACTCCTCTCTAACTCATTTTATGAGGCTAGCATCATCCTGATACCAAAACCTGGCAGAGACACAACAAAAGAAAATTTCAACAGGCCAATATCCCTGATGAACATTGATGCGAAAATCCTCAATAAAATCCTGGCAAACGAAATTCAGCAGCACATCAAAAAGTTTATCCACCATGATCAAGTTGGCTTTATCCCAGGGATGTAAGGCTGGTTCAACATATGCAAATCGATAAATGTAATCCATCACATAAACAGAACCAATGACAAAAACCACATGATTATTTCAATAGATGCAGAAAAGGCCTTTGATAAAATTCAACACCCTTCATGCTAAAAACTCTCAATAAACTAGGTATTGATGGAACATATCACAAAATAATAAGAGCTATTTATGACAAACCCACAGCCAATATCACACTGAATGGACAAAAGCTGGAAGCATTCCCTTTGAAAACTGGCACAAGACAGGGATGCCCTCTCTCACCACTCCTATTCAACATAGTATTGGAAGTTCTGGCCAGGGCAATCAGGCAAGAGAAAGAAATAAAGGGTCTTCAAATAGGAAAAGGGGAAGTAAAATTTTCTCTTTTTGCAGATGACATGATTGTGTATTTAGAAGACCCCAGCGTCTCAGCCCAAAATCTCCTGAAACTGATAAGCAACTTCAGCAAAGTCTCAAGATACAAAATCAATGTGCAAAAATCACAAGCATTCCTATACACCAATAATAGAGAGCCAAATCATGAGTGAACTCCCATTCACAATTGCTACAAAGAGAATAAAATACCTAGGAATATGACTTACAAGGAATGTGAAGGACCTCTTCAAGGAGAACTAAAACCACTGCTCAACCAAATCAGAGAGGACACAGATGGAAAACATTCCATGCTCATGGTTAGAAGAATCAATATTGTGAAAATGGCCATACTGCCCAAAGTAATTTATAGATTCAATGCTATGCCCATCAAGCTACCACTGATTTTCTTCACAGAATTGGAAAAAACTACTTTAAATTTCATATGGAACCAAAAAAGAGCCAGCATAGCCAAGACAATCCTAAACAAAAAGAACAAAGCTGGAAGCGTTATGCTACCTGACTTCAAACGATAAATTTATTTTCTTTACGAATTACCTAGTCTGCGATATTCTGTTTTAGCAACAGAAAAAAAACTAAGACATGGAGGGAGGGAAAATGGCTGATTACTTGGAAAATCATTCACAAGGCTTAGCCTGGTGCAAATTACATGGAAAGATATCCTGTCCCCTGAACACTGATTTCACTGTACAATGGTACCATTGGATTTCTAAGCATTCATTGAATCCAGCAGGGTATCTAGAGGGGCACAATATGCTATTTTAGGAAACTCTGGAGCATATCATGCAGTGAAACTACATAAAAGAAACTGGGATTTCAGCTCTGTTTCTGGAGCTGCTTTAACTGCTCACCAGAGACAGGATATTAACACCATCAATGGGAACTGAATAATGGACATTCTCTTGACATTTTCTGGCGCTTACTAAGACTATTGGCAAGCAAAAGTAGGCAAGTCTCAGCAGTAGGAGGTCTTTGCAGTCAATACAGCACAACTCTGCCAGTCATTTTAGCTGTTTTTCTTACACTTGAGATACCTTGCAGCCTTAGCACTGTCTGGGAGATTGTTAGACATACAAAATCTCAGGCCCTATCCCAGACCAGATACACTGAATCAGAATCTGTAGTTGAGCGTGATCTTCAGGGAAATCCTATGCAATTTGAACTTTCAACAGTGCTTCCATGGAATGCTGATTTTTTTTTTTCCTTTTAGAAACAGGGTCTCACTCTGTCACCCAGGCTGGAATACAGTGGCATAATCATAGCTCACTGCAGCCTCAACCTCCTGGGCTCGTGATCGCCCCATCTCAGACTTCCTTGTAGCTGGGACTAGAAGTGCATCCTACCGCCACCCAGATAATTTTATTTTTTGTAGAGATGACTGTGGCGGGGCGGGCAGGGGTGAGTGGTGTCTCAGTATGTTGCTCATGCTGGTCTCAAACTCCCAAACTCAAGCTATCCTCCTGACTTGACTTCCAAAAGCAATGGGAATATAGACGTAAGCCACCGGGCCCGCCTGGAATACTCATGCCTGTAATCCCAGCTCTTCAGGGGGCGGAGGCAGGAGAATTGCTTGAACCCAGGAGGCAGAGGTTGCAGTGAGCCAAGATCGGGCCACTGCACTGCAGCCTGGGCGACAGAGTGAGACTCTGTCTCAAAAAACAAAAACAAAAAGAAAAAAGAAAAGAAAAAAGGAGTTCCAAATTAGCTTTTTCTTCCATTCCTCTGTATCATTTTCTCAGGACATACAATTCATAGAATTATCTGATTTGGAAACAATCACATAATTCATACTTCAGTTTTTAATTCTGTATAGAAATAGATAACTTTGCTGGCATTTTTTCCACTCAGAAAATATCCTAAAAATGCTGGAGGACATTCCTTTCTTTAATTTCACACCCTTCCCCAACCCTATCCTATGCTTAATAAACAATGAAAGAGTAAACCTGGGTTGCTCATGACTGCTTGGTAAAAAATGAAAAATGTACAAGAAGACTGCCCTCGGTATTAAAACCTTGGCTTGCATTTATTCGTACGTTGTGCTGCCCTGTGTTGTTGATTTCATTCACTGTAAGTTAACAGAGCCTAGAGCAGTGATTTATCTGTGGACCCTGAGCCAGCATCATCATTTTCCCCTGAGAACTTGCTAGAAATGCAATTTTATGTCTCACCCCAGGTTTTTAACAAGTCTTTCAGGTGATTCTGATGTATATTCAAGATTGAGAAATGCTGGCCTAGAGGTTAAGGGCTCAAGGGGAAAATAACTCATCAAGTTCTGCCACCTTCTGTCTGTGACTTAGCGCAAGTTTTTCCAACCTCTGTGAGCCTAAGTTTCCTTATCTATAAAGTAGCAATAATAACAGTAACAACTAATCTGTGGAGCTGCTATAAGATTTGCATGTAATTATTAAGGGAAAGGAATTTGTGGCATATAGCTATCATTACTTGTTATTATCCATTTGTGTATTCTTTCATTCTATAAACAGTTTTCTATTGAGCACTTCACATGCCAGAATTGTCTTAGGTATCACAGATGCAAAGTGGGACAGGGCCCCATACTTACCCTTAAGAGCTTCATGATCTAATGGAAAAGTCATACTGAAAAAGCAGGGAGCTGCTAACTGAGGTAAATAAGTGCCCGGATGTTCTTTTCAGAGAGCCAAGTACCTGTGAAGAAGGAAAAGGAGAATAAAGGGCCTGTCTATGTGGTATATACAATTTAGATAGAGTCTGAGTCTGGAATCAGAAGGTTCCAATCCCAGGTTAGTTCTTCCTGGCTGCGAGGCCCAAGGTCACTTCACTTAACATCTCTGGGCACTGGGTTCTTAACTACAAAATGAACAGATGGTCTAAGATCATTTCTGATATACTTCCTGCTACAGATACCTATAAGGGAGGGGAAAATTGCTTCCTTTTCCCTTTTAGGTTCTTTGGCTGGGCTACAAATTAAATTGACGTAAGGCAGATTAACAGGAGAAAACCATATTTAATTATGTATTTATGTGTGAGAGTCCCACAAAACATTAAAGCCTAAGAAAGGCTAGATGTCTAAAGCATCTATAGCATCCTGAGCTACAGAAAGAAATAAGGGCTTGGGGATTTTGAGGGTAGTGGAGACAAGTTATGGGAGAGTGAGAAGAGGAAATATATGGTAAATAAACATTCCCTTTTTAAGTGAGTTAGAATCTCTCTGGTGATAAAGGTTGTCTCTGGAGCAGCTCTCTTCCTGAGACAGATAACTTTTCTGATAAAAATTTCCCAAAAGATGTAAACTTCTTTTACAAAGGTACAGCTTTTCAGAGCTACTCTTGTGTCTGCAATTTCTCAAAATAACCAGCTAATAATCAAGAGTCCAAAGAGAAATATTTGGGGGTGATGTGTCCTGAGCCCCAACATACCTAAGACTTAAAAGACTCAAAAGAACCAAGCAGATGTTATAACCAGTTAAAAGAAATATCCAAAAAATAAACACAATCATAGATCAATAATGTCAGACTAAATGTGCACATGGAAACCATTATATAACAAAAAATTGAATTGGTTTTGTCCTCACCATTTCCTGGAAGGGAGCTTCTAAAACCCTAAAATTTCTCAAATGATAAAAGTGTCTCTGCCAGATTTGCAGCTGGCATCTGTATTGAGGGAAGTCTTGCTGGGAACTGTGCCCTTAACCTGTGGAGTCTGCACTAACTCCAGGTGGTTAGCACCAGAACTGTATTACAGTATTGCATATAAAACCAAAACCAGCTTTTTCTTCACTGGGGGAAGGAAGTTGAATGAACCTCCAAGAAATGAAATTTGCCTGCATATAACCAGGAATTGTTTTGCTATTGGTTATCTATAGCTTACAGAGTTGTAAAATAACTTTTGTAGACTCAGAATGAGATAATGGGGCAAGGTGAGCTATAGACAATGCATAGTTCTCCACTGAAGCACTACCTTCTTTGCATAAGAAGAAATAGAACTTGAGAGATCATTAAATCTGTCCTTCTGTATCAAGGAGAGTCTAGCTAAAACCAACTCTGGCTGATGAGTAAATAATGGCAAAGTCCCAAATTTAAATCTTCAGAGAAGATGAACTTCATCTCCATTGGCACCATATTTCAACATCACAAACCTCCCAACTAGAAAATTCTTTCAGATGTGTGACTCAGCACAACCCTGTGGACATTAATAATCATGAAATTTGTAAATAAATAACAAAAACCTTCCTGTTTAGTTCCTCAGGGCTAGTCTGTTCTTCATATAAAAGATCACGATCTCATCCACAAAACAACACTTTCTTTGTCTTCCCAATCTCTCCCACTCATCCACCCACTCTGCTTTCTGTGTTTGGAGTTTGGTATTTCCCTTTATGCCCCCATGTGGTTTTTTATACATTGTTTTCCTTGTTTTGTAGTCAGCTACTGCTTTGTATGTGAAATCAGAAGTTCCTGTCACATGGTTACATCATGGGCATCCAAAGTCAGCATCTTCCATATGACTCCAAGTCCCATGCTAACTTGACTTACTGGCGATTCAAATATCTAAAAAAAAAAAAACAAAACAAAGATACTTGGGTATAAGTCCCCAGAGTCATGTGTAAATCATCCTTTAAATTTAACAAAATATCTGTAAGTTATCCTCAGAGTAGTGGCTCTCAGAGCTTGGTTCCTGGATCAGCATCAGCATCTCCTGGGAACTTGTTGGAGATGCATATTCTCAGATCCCACCCTGGACCTGCAGAACCCAAAACAGACCAGGTGTGTTTTAACAAGCCATACAGGTGATTCTGATGCATGCTGAATTATGGGAATCATTTATATAGATTTTTTGTTTTTTTCACAGAGTCTGGCTTTGTCACCCAGGCTGGAGTCCAGTGGTATGATCTCGGCTCACTGCAACCTCTTGTCTCCCAGGTTCAAGTGGTTCTCCTTCCTCGGTCTCCTGAGTAGCTAGGATTACATGCACCCGCCACCACATCCAGCTGAATTTGTGTATTTTTAGTAGAGATAGGGTTTCACCATGTTGGCCAGGCTGGTTTTGAACTCCTGACCTCAAGTGATCCACCTGCCTCGATCTCCCAAAGCGCTGGGATTATAGCCATGAGCCGCCATGCCTGGCCCATTTGTATAGATTTTTAATTTTACTAGAATTTGAAACACAGATGGTCAGGAAAAGCCAGTGTGTATGAGGAAAAACGCAGTGCTTCTTGTCTGTTTCTGGCTGTGACCTGGTTACACAGCTTTGCAGGCAGAATCTCTGAACTTTTTAGCTGAACCTAATAGAGAGTCATTCTGCTCCCTGATTTAGTAAACTCTTTACCACAGGACAGACTGCCCCTTATGTACGGTAAAAATATGTGTGTGTGTGTGTGTGTGTGTGTGTGTGTGTGTGTATATATGTATATATATATATATGTATATATGTGTATATATGTATATATGTGTATATATATATGTATATATGTGTGTGTGTATATGTATCTATAAAACCAATGGGAAATTTAGAAATACCAATGTTTATTCTAACCCTTATTTATATTCTGACTTCATATCATCATCTGCATGTGGAAAGAGCTTCCAGTGGGCTCAGCTGGGCAAAACCATCACAGTATCTCCTAGATTTTTAAAAGCTTGCTTCCAGAATGCTCAGCTCAAGAAAATTAGAGACAACAAGCTTTCAACCTACACGTTTGCCTGCCTTTAGCCATGGTTCTGAGGGCCCCTGCTACATAATCTTCCTTGCTGTTTACATCCCATGCCTCTTGCCCATGCGACTCATCTTCTGGCACTCATCCCTTTCAGTAACAGGTTGGACTTTTAATCACAGCGTAAACCATATGATTCTCTCTTATAACATGTATTTCAATTTCTTTTCTCTTTCTAGTGTCCCTAAAGATTACTCCTAGGGGCGGTGATTCCTCTCAAATGCTCATCTTAAAACTGAAAATGCCCTCTGAATGGGGATGAAGAGAATATTTTAACTTGGGATAATATCTTCCACTATTATGGAATCTGGAAATGAATGCAAGCAGATATATTCAAAATGAGACTGTGCAATTATGCACATCAGATGAAAATGACCGTCTGCAGGTGGCATACCACTTTGGAGGTGTGATCACAGATACCAACTCCCTCAGGAGATGAGGTGGAGGCAGTTAGTACTTAAATTAGTTTATCTTTAATTTGCTTTTGATGTTGGCCCACTAGGAGGTAGAGGGTTGATGAGTTGAGAGTTACGGTTTTACAGAAAAGCTACTTTCCCTTCAGCACATCTGTAGACTTGGCGTATTCATGAACTCTGCATGGTTCACACAGTAGACTCTTTGATACACTATAGGTGTGTTAGCTGCATGTTTAGGGGTGATTCAGATTTGGAATATGGTGTTCCAAGTAATGACGCATCTACAAACATTCTCTGTCACACCATGTTGCAGTGAGTCCTTAGTTGGAACATAAGACATTCTACAGGGCTACTCTTTGTTGACTGTTTTGTTAGGACCTTTGGTACAAAAGTCAGTTTTGCATCACTAAATAAAATGTCACATTGGCCAGTGGTTTTCAAACTTAGGTAAACATTAGACTCTTTAGAGACTTAAAAATCTCAATGCCTAGTTTGCAGCCCAGACAATTTACAACAGGCTTTCTGGGTTTAGGGCCCAGACGCTGGTATTTTTTAAAGATCTCCAGGAGATTTTAATGTGCAGCAAAATTTGACAATCACTGGCTTGGGTGCAGGGGCAAAGAGAACTTCCCCTGTGCCCTCTGGAGGTTGGATTAATTTGAGTCTATGAAAATGAGCTGACAATAGATTGACAGGAGAAAGGCACATAAAGTTATTACATGCACAGGGGCATCACAGAAAAGTGAGTACCCAATAACCCAGTGAGATTTAAAGCTTATAAACCCTTCTTCAGAAAGGAGAGGGAAGTTGGAGAATGTAGGCAATTTTAAGAGTAAGTAATTTTTAGAGGAGATGAATGGGTCCAATGAACAGACAACATCCTGAGACAGAGTTCATCTGGGTTCTGGTGATGTCAACTCTAGTCTTCTTTCTAGAGAGTTACTCTTCCCTGTTTGATGAGATTCTAGGGAGGGGGCTGAAAACCATTGCATTCCTTCTGGAAGAACTTCCCTTAGTCAGATAAGGGAGCTTCAGAGAAAGCCTCTCCCCATACTTTGGGAGAGGCAGAAGGCTGAGAGACAGGAAGGTAGGAAAAGTTCAGAGAAACCTTGGTTCTGAAGCTGCTTCTTTAGTTCAAAGTACTCAGTATGTCCATTCAGGCACAGACATAAGAGCTGGTAAATCCCAACTCTTAGGGAAGCAGCTGGGGGAGGATAGCTTGAGCCCAGGAGTTCGAGACCTTCCTGGGCAATATAGTGAGACCCCATTCTCCACACTCACACACAAAATACTCAGCACGTCCAAGTGCCATATTTTGGGATATTGTTTTTTGAACGTCATCATGGGCAATTACATGGCAGTTGGATGGGTGACTGTGGGCTTAAGTTAGATAAATCCATTTGTAAGGGAAAGGGGATATTATGCTGTGCACTGTTAATAAGGCTAAGTGAAAATGGTTTCCCAGCCTTACAAATAGAAAAAGTAGTCAACTAGGCATGGTGGCTCATGCCAATAATATTACCACTTTGGGAGGCCAAGGTGGGAGGATCACTTAAGCCCAGAAGTTCAAGGCCAGCCTGGGCAACATAGTGAGACCCCCCTCTATAAATTGTTTTTAAAAAAATTAGATTGGCATTGTGGTGAATGCCTGTAGTCCCAGCTACTTGGGAGGCTGAAGTGGGAGGATCGCTTGAGTCCAGGAGGTCGAGGCTCCAGTGAGCCGTGATTACGCCACTTCTCTCCAGCCTGGGCAGCAGAGTGAGACTATGTCTCAAAAAAATAAAAATAAATAAAGTGAGGCCGGGCGTGGTGGCTCATGCCTGTAATCCCAGTACTTTGGGAGGCGGAGGCGGGTGGATCAGTTGAGGTCAGGAGTTCAAGACCAGCCTGGCCAACACTGTAAAACCCTGTCTCTACTAAAAATACAAAAATTAGCCAGGTGTGGTGGTGGGTGCCTGTAGTCCCAGCTACTGGAGAAGCTGAGGCAGGAGAATTGCTTGAACCCGGGAGGTGGAGGTTGCAGTGAGCTGAGATCATGCCACTGCACTCCAGCCTGGGCGACAAGAGTGAGACACTACTCTAAATAAATAAAGTAGCTAGCAAAATTGGAGAGAACAAACTGGGTCTTCCCCACTCCCTCAACCTATAAGGTGTTCCCCTCCCTATGAAAGCATTCAGTCATCAGTGTGCAAGAACATAGATGATATCTCTGGTGAAGATAATGGAGGATAAATGCCTAAACTGGTGGTTTTCAATCTTGACTGCACATTAGAAGTACTTGGGAACCTTTAAAAATCCCTATGACCTGGCCATATCCCACAACAATTAAATCAGAAGTATTGGATGCCAGACATCAGGATGTTGAAAATCTCTCCCAGTTAATTCCAACTTGCAGGCAGGATTGAGACCCAGTGGCCTGAAACAGTGGTCCTCTAAATTCTGCATATTTAGAATCCTCTGGAAGATTTTCTATAAGTCCTGATGCCCAAGCCACATTCCACAGCAATAAAATAAGAATTTCCAGGGCAAGTCCCAGATATCAACATTTTATAAACAGCCCAGGTGAGTCCAATGTGCAGATGACAAATTTGAAAACTAGTAGTTGGAAAGAGAAGTTAATGGAGGAAAAAAGAGGACACGGAAAGGCGTCACTAATAACTATGTACACCTGGTCAATTTGCCCAACTCCTGTTCTTTGTGGTGACTAGAAATAGCTGGATCTGTAGCTGCAATATGAATCATCCTGAAAACAAGCTGCATTTACTCTCTTATTTGGGGATTGAGGGTGAAGATAACTCTCAATCAGAAAACTCCACATCAGCATTTTTTCCTCACCTGGCTTCAGGCTCTATTTTATAAATTTCTATTAAGCTATACTCTTTATCCCAGGAGATTTGTTCTTGACCTTGGCTGCACATTAAAATCACATAGGGGAGATTTTATACTTTAACTGCGCAGCTCATACTCCAAGCCATTTAAATCAGAGTCTGGTGGGTGAAAGGGGTTGAATGGGGTGGTGTGAGTACTTTTTAAAATTGAAATTTATACTGAGATTATTGTAAACTCATATGCATTGGTTTTAATTTACATTTTCCTAATGGATAATGTTGTTGAACATCTTTTCATGTGCTTATTCTATATATCCTGTTTGGTCAGATATGTTCATATCTTTTCCCCATATTCTAATTAGATTATTTGTATTTGTACTGTTGAGTTTGGGAGCTGTCTAGACCTTCTCCATACTTTGTCAGATACAGGTTTGCAGATATGATCTCCCAGGTTGTAGCTTGTCTTTTACCCTCATCACATGGACTATCACAGAGCAGAAGTTTGGAATTTTGATTAAGTCCAACTTATTAATTTTTCCTTTTATCGACTGTGCTTTTTAATGAAGCCTAAGAACACATTGCCTAGCCTTAGACCCTGAGGATCTTCCTCTATATTTTCCTATAGAAGCTTTATAGCTTTACATTTTACATTTAAATTTATACACTGAGTTAATTTTTGTATAAGATGTAGAGTTTCAGTCTAGGGTCTTTTTTTTTTCTTTTTTTGCCTGTGGATATGCAAGCATCAACATATTTTAAAAGTTCCCTAAGCAGCCAAGGCTGAGAACCAGTAGCCTGATGACTAAAATTAGAAATCTCAACTCTAAGGCCTTTTCATGACTATCACAATAAGCTTTTAAAAGAACAGCAGAAATCTGTGCTTTTAGACCAGCACTGTCCAATAGAAATATAAAACCAAGCTGGATATGGTGGTTCATACCTGTAATCCCAGCATTTTGGGAGGCTAAGGCAGGAGGATCGCTTGAGCTCAGGAGTTCAAGACTAGCCTGGGCAGCCAAGTAAGACCCTGTCTCTACAAAAAGTAAAAAAGCAAATTACCTGGGCATGATGGCACACACCTGTAGTCCCAGCTACCTGGGAGGCTGAGGTGTTGGAGGCTACAGTGAGCCGAGATGGTGACACTGCACTCCAGCTTGGATGACAGAGGAAGATTCTGTCTCAAAATAAATAAATAAATAAATAAATAAACAAGTCACATATATAATTAAAAAATTTCTAGTAACCTCATTAAAATTATTTTAAAAGGTTAAATTAACTTTAATACAATATTTTATTTAACCCAATATGTCCAAAATATCATTTTAACTTGTAGTCAATATGCAAATTATTAATGAGACATTTTGTATCCTTTTATTCTGAACTAAGTCTTCAAAATGTAGTATGTATTTTACATTTTCAGGACATCTCAATTTGGACTTGCTACATTTCAAGTGCTTAATAGCTACATTTCCTTGATGCCTACCAAATTGGCAGTATAGCTTTATACAAAGTCAGTCTTGTTTCCTACCCCCACTCTTTACGTGTTTGTTGACTGAATATTAAATTTCTGTACTATTTCTTCCTGGCACAACTATAGGACTATTCATTCCAAATAATACAGGCTGTATTTAGAAAACCTTGCTTCTGCTTAAAATGGAATGAAACAACTCTTTTCTAGACAAATACATTCGTAGTGGAATGTACTGCCATAAATATTTATGTTGCGCTGACAGTGATGGGTCCACAGCCTTGGAGCCATGATGTCTTCCCTCATGCTTTAATTCTTATCTTATTTTTCCTCAACTAAAGTTATTAAATTCACATGAGTTTGCATGGTGTTCTAAATTCGTGAGGGCCTTGTTTATAGTTGAAACTGTGCAGCAGTATGGGTGGGACAAGGTAAATCTTATGTCATCATTTAAACTGTCTAAGGAACAAAGAGCTGAACAAGACTGATTTTCTTTCCACCAAATAAATGTACCTTTAGCCATGTCTATAGCTTGGACTAGAACAGTTTCTCAACCTCAGCACTATTGATATTTTGGATTTTAAAGTTTTTAAACATGTTTATTCTTTGTTGTGGGGGGCTGTCCCATTCCCTGTAGGATGTTTAGCATCATCTCTGGTCTCCAGTAGTCACACTACCACCCCAGATGTGACAAGCAAAAATGTCTTCAGATATTGCCACGTGTCCCTTGGGAGTTAAAAATGAACTCCAGTTGAGAATCACTGGACCACAATGAAATGAATTTCTGATGCATGCATGGAGGTTTATTTCTTTATTTTTTTCCTTTTTTCTTCTTTCTGGCCAAATTTGAATTTTTTTTTTTTTTTTTTTTTTGAGACAGAGTTTCACTCTTGTTACCCAGGCTGGAGTGCAATGGCACGATCTCGGCTCACTGCAACCTCCATCTCCTGGGTTCAAGCAATTCTCCTGCCTCAGACTCCCAAGTAGCTGGGACTACAGGTGTGCACCACCATGCCCAGCTAATTTCTGTATTTTTAGTAGAGACGGGGTTTCGCCGTGTTGACCAGGATGGTCTCGATCTCTTGACCTCGTGATCCACCCGCCTCGGCCTTCCAAAGTGCTGGAATTACAGGCGTGAGCCACCGCACCCGGCGCAAATTTGAAATTTTATATGACTAGTAGTTTCTTTAATATTAAAGAGTAATATTATGGAATGCCAAGCTTTCCAACTTATTTTCCTCTTTGGGGGGAAATTATGTTGTCTAAAAATGCCTGTGAGATTCTTTGCTCATGGATAAAACAGCACCAAAGCCATTTTCACAGAGTTCCCAAGAATTCTGGACAGAAATAGCGTAATCATTAAGCATTCCTCAAGCTGCACTTGATGCCACTTCCTTGTATTTACAAGTTACATAGTACTAGATCCTGACCATCTCCAGCCCCATTGTTCCTATCAATAGGATCTCTGATGTCAGAAATCACAAGCCTATTGTTTAAGAATTGTTTCAGCAGATCCTGAATTCTAGTGAAACAGCTGTTGCCAACCACTTTGAAGACCCCCACAGAGGAACCAATCAGCATGAGAACGCAGCTTCTCCATCTCCCTGTCCCATGACTTCACCCTGAACTTTTCAACCAATCAACTATCTCCATATTCTGGCCCACTCCAAAAGTCTTAAAACCCCTAGCCCCAAACTCCTTGAAGAGATGGATTTTGTGTTTTCTCCCATCTCCTTGTTCATTGTCCCTATGATTAAACCTTTTCCTCTGCTACAACCTGGTACCTTGGTGTGTTGAAGCCATGTGCATCAAGCAATAGATCTCTTACAGCTACAGCACCCTTCATTTCATGCCATGGTACTATGAACTCTTTGAGATACAGAAATAGGACAGATTTTATCTAATCTTTGATATAAAATTTATCTTCTGAACAGTCCTCTATACACTGCTTGGTGATTTCCTGCTCATCCTACAAGGCCAGTTCAAATGCCTCCTCACGTATGAAGACTTTGCAAATTTCCCAAGGCAGAAAAATGACCCTTTGTCAGAGGTCTCTTAGATTTTTGCCATCGCTCCTCTAAGAGCATCTATTCATTGTTATAGTCATCCCTGCACACTGAATGAATGAATGCATGATTCCAAGTGACATTATAGGTAGAGGGTTTGAGGCATGGCAAACTTTGATTAAACTGGGAAGTGTGTTTTATATATGCACAGACAATGTACAGAGCAAAAGTAACCAGTAAGTGGAGACATGCTTGGGACATAGCCAAGAAGCTCTCCAAAAAAGTGAAAAAAAGTCACAGACGATTGACAACATCTAAAATGGGAATGAAAAACCAAAATGTTACAAAAAATGATCATCAATGCTGCTCACACTCTTAAGTAAATTGGAATCAATGTAGCAAACTCATCTGATTCTGTGATCAGTGATTTTCAAGATGTAAAAATCAAAACAGTGAATATCCTTTACGGTCAAGAATCTGTGAATAAAAAGTTATGTTGATGCTGAAATAGTCATTTACACAAAACATCACTGGATTAAAATTTTATAGTTTTGCTTTATCTCACTGCACATCAGGGAGATGTCTAAACTTAAGTAGGACTGTCTGACTAAGCTAGAATCTCTGGAAGAACCATAAATCAATTCCCTTCTACCTGTGATAAATAATAGGATCCCAAATAGGCCAAATTTTGCTTTTCTAAGCACCAAAGTCAATCTGCCCTTAAGAAGGAATACTCAACTCAGTGATTCTCTTAACTTTAAATCACTTAAGAATTATAGATACTAACAAGCATCCTGATCTCCTGGAGGATTCTGATTCAGATCTGGGTGGGGCTTTAGAATCTGCGCTGCTAATAAGCCCTGAGCTGAGATGATTCCGACATGGATAGGTCAGTGACCTTTCTTGGAGGGAGATAACAGTGAACTGTAAACCAAGGGTTCTCAGCCAGAGTGGGAGGGGGAGGAGGGAGGCCTCAGGGTTTGATGGGGGAATTTGGGAATTTTGCCCCCGGGGACATTTTGGAAAATAACTCCCTCTCTTTGGTCCCATTCTGATTCACCATTTTAATTTTGGGGGCCAGTAAACTAGAAATAGCATTGATGACATAAAAAAGACTGCCGAAATGAAAAAAAAACAGATCAGGTCATTGAATGAAAATCAACTGAAATTAAATGATTTCTAGTATCACTGAGAATGCAAATAAGCATAAACAGCAATAGATAAATCACTTCATGTTTTGTTTAGCAAAACTTGTTAGGGCCTGTTTATATGTATTTGAAAAATTATTTTCCAAGAAACTTGAACAGTAAATTCAAGTCCAACAGGAAAATACTTTTAATTGAGATGGTTGCCAGAAGGGTCTATGGGAACATCTCAGCACTGCTTTCAAATTCATGCTAACACACATTCTAAATAAAAGCCTGAGGAATAAAGAAAGCAAAACTAGCTGTCAGAAAAACTAGTCATAGGGGGAAAGAGTCATGAAACCCTCCTGCAGCAAAATGAGCATACTGTGCTTCTCTTTTTGCTCTGCCATGAAGAATCTGAGAGTGTCAAGAGGAAGAAGATAGTATCTTTGGCTCAAAAAGAGCAGAAAGTTTTTATCAAATCCAGCTGTGTAAGCATGTGATTTTTCTGTCTGTAGTTCTGATGGGAAGAAGCAACTTATCAGCTGAGAAGAGGAAAGAAGAAGGAATGGAAAGAGGGAGAAAAAAAAGAGAGAGCAAAGAAAGGAAAGAAAGAATGAAAGAAGAAAAAGGAAAGAAAGGAAGGAAGAAAGAGGAAGAAAGAAAGGAAAGGAAGGATAGAAGGATGAATGGAAGGAAGGAAGAAGGGAAGGAATGAAGGAAGAAAGGAAGAAAAGAAAGGAGGGAGGGAGGGTGGGTGTGTGGGTCTTTGGCCCTAAACTGGCTTAGGTTCTGAGTTTAGATAAATCTTTAGATTGGGGTTTCTCAACCTCAGTACTGTTGACATTTGAGACTGGAACATTCTTTGTTGTGGGTTCTGCTCCTGTGCACTGTGGGATGTTTAGCAGCATCCCTGGTCTCTACCCACACCAGATGCCAGTATGATTCCCCCATGCCAGTCATGACAACCAAAATGTCTCCAGACACTGCCAAATGTCTTCTGGAAAACAAAACTTCCCTAATTAAGAACCCATGGCTTTAGATGATCTAACCAAGATTAGAACATTTACACAGTGCTTCCCAAATTATCAGTAGGGAAAACTAGTTTTTAAAACAATTTCCTATTTATTATGAACCCATACATCTTTAAAACACAATAACATTTAATTACTTAAAGTGGCAAATAAAAGGACAAAAAATACAAAAACTTTTTTTTAGATTGAAATACAATTCATTTACTCTGTAAAGGTGACAATATTTCCAAGTACTCTCAATTTCTCTACTTAAATGAGCAAGTAATGAATAATGAACCAGCCTGGTACTCAGTGGCACTAATCTGGAGGAAATTAGACTTAAAGAGAGAAAAAAAGCACATTCAATTAAACCTTGAAGCATAGTAAGAAATTGTTCTAAAGCCTGTATTTCTTACATGTTATTCAGCTTTTTGTCACCTTTGAGTTATATTATTTAAGTTAGCTTTAGTAGTTTTGTTGGCAACCTCTATTTAATTTTTAAAAGGAGTAAATGACTTCGGAAAAGCATGTTAACAGCATGCTACAGCTGTTATCCCAGGAAAGCTGGCTATGAAGACTCCAGCTGAGATACTGCATTTGACTTGTAGATAGTACATCATTTCTTTGATTCATTGATTAAAAGTAATGAATTCAGTGCATATTTGTTCTACAACCCACTGAGGATCAGACATTGAGCTGGGCCCCGGAGATCCAAACATCAGTGAGAAACAAACTCCACTTATGAGGGAAGGTACTGCCATTCAACCTTCCTGGAGGAAATGATACCTCAGCAAAGAGGGGAGGAACAAGTAACAATCCACGGGGAGAAGCAGGAAAGACTGAGAGCATTTCAGTCAGAGGGTGCTGCGTGGGAGATGGTAAGCAGATTAGTCATCACCCCTCCAAGGAACTGAAAGTAAAACGTGGCTGAAGCTGAGAGTAGGAAGGGAAGAAGTATGAGCTGAGGCTGTAGAAATAATGCAGGGGGCCAGGCGTGATGGCTCACACCTGTAATCCCAGCACTTTAAGAGGCCGAGGCAGGTGGATTACTTGAGGTCAGGAGTTCGAGACCAGGCTGGCCAACATGGTGAAACCCCATCTCTCCAAAAAACACAAAAATTAGCTGGATGTGGTGGCATCAACTGTAGTCTCAGCAACTCTGGAGGCTGAGGTGGGAGAATTGCTTGAACCTGAGAGGCAGAGGCTACAGTGAGCAGAGATCACACCACTGCACTCTAGCCTGGGCAACAGAGCAAGACTCTGTCTCAGAAAAAGAAAAAGAAATAATGCACGGGGCCATGTCTTATCAGCCCTTGCTATGCCAAGTATGGTGCCATGGACGAGCAGCACGAGCATTACCTGGGGGCTTTTGGGAAATATAGAATCTCATACCCTGTCCCAGACTTACTGAGTCAGAATCTGCATTTTAACAAGAACCCCAGGACATCTATAGGCACAGTAGAGCCTGAGAAGCACTGCTCTAAGACATAGGAATGCTAAATTCTTTATTGTTGTTGTTATTTTACTAGCCTGCTGTGGGTAAGCAAGGCTAAGGCTAAATTTTTGATTGGAGCATTTATCCCAAGAGATAGGAGATATGGGTAACTATTATAAGGTTTTTCAGTACTGAAAGTTGGTTAAACCAACAATATCCCCAGGCATTCTTGCCTGCCTTTGCCATAGGTACCAGGTAGATGAGTATGTAATTCATATTCACCTTCCCAGACTCCTTTGCACCTGGGGGAAAGGGCATGACACCTCCATAGAAATCTACTAGGGTGATTTTTGGGAACTCTGCTTTCCTGATTAAACTATTAAACCATTAAAAGTAATGGCAAAAACAACAATTACTTGTGCACTAAACTAATAATAAGTGTGCCCAGCAAATCCCTTTTCCATTTCTTTCTGTCTTTAAGGAAGATGTTATTCCTGGAATTGTGGCAGCCATCTTGGTTACAGGAGAAAGGCCCACATTGACCTTGGCTTGTTGGACTGCAGAACCGAAGCCAGGGAACACTTTCCTCCAGACGCTTGTTGATTTTTTTGTCACTTGCAACTAAAAGCATTCCTGTGACTAACTCATAATGATAAATTGTCAATATATCAATTAGGATTATGTTTGCACATATGCAAAATTCAAAACGACATTTGCTTAAACAGGATATACATTTATTGCACCCTCACATAGAGAAAAATTCAGCGATATGCATTCTAGGCTAGAATTGCAGCAACCACAAAACACCGGGAACTCTGTCTGTTATTTGTGTCATTCTCAGTGCATGACTTCTATACTCATTGGCCTTGATAGTTGCTAAAATTCTACCCATCACATCTTCACATTTACACTCCAAGTCAATAGTACACTTCCTAATTTTATTTTACTTATTTTTTAATTTTTTTGTGGAGACAGTCTCACTGGTCTTGAACTCTTGGCCTCAAGTGATCCTCCCACCTAGGCTTCCTAAAGTGCTGGGATTAAAGGTGTGAACCATCACACCCAGCACCACTTCCTAGTTTTAAAGGGGCCGCTCTTCAAATCTCACATCATACTTCCATTTACATATTACTGACCAGGACTTGTTATATATTTACACCTTGTTGTGAAGGAGGCTAGATAGTGAATTATTTTTTTTTTATGGACTGCCATGTACTGTATGTTCTGTGACAAAAAATCAGAACTCTGTGAAAAAGCTAGTAGGAGAGAATGTTTATTTGATATCTATATCTCTCTGAAAGCCTGCCATAATTAGGTTTACATTTCAGGAATATCATTCTGACTAGCGTGGAGAGTAGGTTGTAAGGAAAGAAGACTGGAGCCAGGTAGATCAACAGTGAGGCAGTGGAACACTCTACGGCCAAGAATGGCAAACTACAAATTATAAACTCAATCCATTCCACTGCCTATTTTTGTAAATAAAATTTTATTGCAATACAGTGATTTCCATATAGTTGCATACCATCCATGGCCGCTTTTGCTATACGACAGCAGAGTTGAATTGTTGCAACAGAGACCATATGATCTGCAAAGTCTAAAATATTTACTATCTGGCCCTTTACAGAAAAACATTGCCAACTCCTGCTCTAGAGAAACAGCAAGTAGTGTTGGAGGAAACAGACACTTGCAGGAGACATCTAGGAGGTCGAAAGTGCAGGTGATTTGGGGCTATGGAGGATTAGAGGAACAGGGTGGAGCTCTGGCTGGAGTAGGCAGAGTATTTCTGAAATCCTCAGCAGTGTCCAGATCACTGTCTAGCAAATCAGGTTTCCCTGAAAGGGTTCTTATGAGACTTGAGATCGATCACTTAGAGTTCATTAACCAAACCAAAAAAATTATTCAGGTTTTGAGCTCTTAGCTTTGATGAATAAAAATTGAAAGAGGACTAGTGTGCATTTTAAAGAGGAAGAAAATGAACATAGAAACATGGAATGTTTATGACATGTAAGACACAGTGCTAGAAATGCATTTATCATATCTATTTGTACTCAGTGACAATTCATTTTTTAGTTTTGCTTTTTGATGTTGCCTAAAAAACATTTTTAAAGTATCAAAGAAAAAATTATACCACTAATGTTTCACGATTTGCTTTTATTTTGTTTTATAGCTTTATTAAAACTTTAGTTATAAAAATGTATAGTGGTATCATAAGCATATTAAACATTGGGTTAAGACAGAAAAATTGGGAAAAAAATCTGTCCTCTACCATTAGATACAATTGCTGTTAATTCACTGTATTTTCTTTTCAACTTTTTCCTTTCTGGAAAGATTCAGCATTTTCTTTTAAATTATACTTTCTGGCCTGGCGCAGTGGCTCACGTCTGTAATCCCAGCACTTTGGGAGGCTGAGGCAAGTGGATCATGAGGTCAGGAGATCGAGACCAGCCTGGCCAACATGGTGAAACCCCGTCTCTACTAAAATACAAAAAATTAGCCAGGCGTAGTGACACATACCTGTAGTCCCAGCTACTCAGGAGGTTGAGGCAGGGGAATAGCTTGAACCTGGGAGGAGGAGGTTGCAGTGAGCCAAGATTGTGCCATTGCACTCCAGCCCGGTGTCAGAGCAAGACTCCGTCTTAAATATATACATACATACATACATACATACGTACCAAGTAGTTGTATGTACTAATTTCTTTACTTAAATTCTATCACATTTTTTTTTTCATTATGTGATCTTTGTTTGCATCATTTTGGGTACAAAACCATTCTGAAGATTTATAAGAGGTGCTTGGATTTGCACAGGTGTGTGTGCATTTCACAAGCCTGATGTTTTCCAATTGGAGAGGTAAATTCATAACAGTATGCTGATACTCCACCATCTACTCAAAGGACTTTTTGACTTTAAAAGTCAAGAGGCTTTTCCCAGTACAACCGAACACATACCTCATTTGGGAACTAGAAATCGAATCTTTGTGTTGGAAGCAAAGTTCTTCCAAGAGAGTTGCTGCTTTCATTCAGTGGCTATTTGTAGAATCTAATTATAGATGCAAACTTGCCCTTTTATTCTCTCCTCATGAGTGGCAGGAAGGGTTGCTATACCAAACAAAACAACTCTTCTTTTCTCATCTGCCTTCCAGTGACATTTCTTTGGACCTCATCATAATCTAGAAGCCCTGCCTGTTTCTTCCACCCTAGGAATACTTTGGTAGCTAGCCCTAGTTTAGGGAATCCTTTTTTAATAGAAGAAAATTGAAATGGCCTAAAATTAGATTGCAGTGATGGTTGTAAAACTCCTTAATATATTGAAAATCACTCAACTATAAACTTTAAATAGTGAATTTTATGGTATATGAACTATATCTCAATAAATGTCAAAAAAAGAATTAAAAAGAAAAATAGATAAGTTAGTAGTAGTATGGTTTTTGTTTGTTTGTTTTGAGACAGAGTCTCGCTCTGTCGCCCAGGCTGGAGTGCAGTGGCACCATCTCTGCTCACCTCCGCTTCCTGGGTTCAAGCGATTCTTCTGCCTAAGTCTCCCAAGTACTAGCTGGAACTACAGGCATGTGCCACCCCGCCCAGCTATTTTTTTTGTTTGTTTTTGTATTTTGGTAGGGACAAGGTTTCACCATATTGGCCATGCTGGTCTTGAACTCCTGACCTCAGGTCATCTGTCCACCTCGGCCTCCCAAAGTGTTTAGCTCCTTTAGATAAACCATAAAAAAGCTGGGAACCACCACTTCCAGTGGCTTATCTAAAGGAGCTAAACAAGAAATTGAGTGATTTCACAGATCCAGTGAAGCAAAATTCATTTAATTAGCACCAAAATGAAACACACTCACTTAATAAGGGTGATTGCCAGGAGAGAGTTTGGGTGGTATTTTCTGTTTCCAAGGACCATGCGATGTGGTACTATGTAAACAGAGCCTGTGGCTCATACCTGTAATCCCAGCACTTTGGGAGGCCGAGGTGGGTGGATCACCTGAGGTCAGGAGTTCAAGACCAGCCTGGCCAACATGGTGAAATCCCGTCTCTATAAAAAAAATATATATTTTTTAAAAGAAACCCCATCTCTACTAAAAATACAAAAATTAGCTGGGCGTGGTGGTGGGTGCCTGTAATCCCAGCTACTCAGGAGGCTGAGGCAGGAGAATCCCTTGAACCCAGGTGGTAGAGATTTTAGTGAGCCAAGATTGCACCATTGCACTCCAGCCTGGGCGACAAGAGCAAAACTCCATCTCAAAAACAAAAACAAAAACAAAGAAAAAAGAAAAAGTACCTGTTCAGGTATTTTCTTATAAAGTTCTAAATGCTATCTCTCTCTCTCTCTTTTTTTTTTCCCTTGAGACAGGGTCTTACTCTGTTGCCCAGGTTGGAGTGCAGTGGCGCAATCACAGCTCACTACAGGTTCGACCTCCCTGAGCTCAGGTGATCTTCTCACCTCAGCCTCCCAGGTAGCTGGGACTACAGGCATGTGCCATCATGCCTGGTTAATTTTTTTGTATTTTTTGTAGAGATGGGGTTTTACCATGTTTCCCAGTCTGGTCTCAAACTCCTGGACTGCTTAAGCAATTCACCTGCTTCAACCTCCAGAAATGCTGGGCTTACAGGCATGAACCACCATGCTTAGCCAAGGTACCTCTTTTATATGTGCTCAGGAGAGCTTCAGAATGTTGAATAATTGATTTCTAGAGTAAGTTCTCTTTTGTTCATGGGTTTTGAACATTAAACAAATTCACTAATTCTCAATGGAGCATTAAACATCTGAATTCATTTTGCAAAGCTGAATGTCAAAGTGGCTTTTTAAAGTGAGAATAAACATAAAGCTATTTATTACCAGTGATCACACTGGCAGTTCTAACAACTGGACTCAGCCAATTAGAAGTCAGGGCATACCCTGCGTTTTTTACTTCTCCAGTGTGAAAGTGGATTAATCATTAATGTCTTCAAAATGATTCAGGTGTGTGTTGTGAGTCAATTAGTGTTCTAAGCTGTTTGCCCTATAGATTTGCATTTTTGTGTATTTGATGAATGTTTATTGCGTGCCTGTCTTCTTTCAGATACTACATTTACAGGGTGTGTTAGACTACCGCAAGCTGTTTTCCACAGAAATTTCTTAGAAATTTGTTTCTCTTGTTCTTCCTCCATCACGAAGAGCCCACCCTCTAAATAGTGTACTTCATCAGCTACCTCCTAGCATGACACATCTATGCAAGTGAGAAGGAAAGGGTTAACAGCTGATCTGCAATCCAGCCTTTCTCACCCAAGGGGACACACCAGAGAGAAATGATTAGGTCACATGTCCTTGTGAATTCCTGATGGTATTTGCGAATGGGGAGTCCTTGTCTATAGAATGCTTTTGTCAAGATATACCAGGTTTGTCTAGGCTTATTTACGGTAAACATGCCTACAATCTGTGAATTTCTGGGGCATGGCCAGCTGGAAAATGTCATTTGTAGTGATCATGGTATAAAATGAAGATGTTTCATGACAAAAATAGCTCCTTTTGTGGAAATAATGTCTCTCCCCTCCCCACCTTGTGACACTTAGAGATCTATGTTAAGTCTGAGCTAGGATCATTTCACCCTACAGCTGTGATTCCCTGAGAACAGAGAGCACATCTTCTTCCTTTTTGTAACAATGTCCAGCACAGTACACAGCACCTAGAAAAGACTCAATAAATATTTAATTCACTTTAAAGAATATGCGTACATAACATAACCCACTTAAAAATGACTGTAAACTACGTGGCTAGCAAAACCCATGAAAGATCACAACAGTTTTGCTGGGCGTAGTGGCTCACGCCTGTAATCTCAGCACTTTGGGAGGCTGAGGTGGGTGGATCACAAGGTCAGGAGTTTGAGACCAGCCTGGCTAATGTGATAAAACTCCATCTCTACTAAAAATGCAAAAATTAGCTGGGCGTGGTGGCGTGCACCTGTAGTCTTAGCTACTTGAGAGGCTAAGGCAGGAGAATTGCTTGAACCCGGAAAGTGGAGGTTGCAGTGAGCTGAGATTGCACCCCAGCCTGGGTGACAGAGCAAGGACTCCATCTCAAAAAAAAAAAAAGATCATCACAGTTTTTAACCACAACTGTTGCAGCCAAGAAAATGTTTAACAGACAAATAAAATGAGAAGGCACTTAGAAAAAAAAGACTTTTAGGTTGGGTGCAATGGCTCATGCCTGTAATCTTAGCACTTTTGGAGGCTGAAGTGGGAGGATGGCTTGAGCCCAGGAGTTTAAGACCAGCCTGGGCCACATGGCAAAACCCCATCTCTACCAAAAATATGAAAATTAGCTGGGCATGGTATCACACACCTGTAGTCCCATGTACTTGGGAGGCTGAGGTGGAAGGATGGCTTCAGCCCAGAAGGTAGAGATTGCAGTGAGCCAAGATCACTGCACTCCAGCCTGGGAGTCAGAGCGAGACAGACCCTGTCTCAAAAAAAAGAGAGGGAAAAAAGACTTTTGAATAATAGGTAGGAGTCTTTTTGATGAATGTTTTTCAAAGTTAAATGTGCACATGAATCACTTGGGAACATGCGGATCTTGTGAACATGCAGATTCTGATTCATCTAGGATGAGTTCTGAGATGTCTTTTCTAAAATTTTTAAAGGCTCAAAGTGTGGTCTAGGCACTTCGGCATTAGTGTGACCTGGGTATTTGTTAGAAAGGCAGAATCTACAGCCCTATCCTAGCCCTTCTTAAATCAGACTCTGGCTCCTTTTTCAATGATTCCTTCTTAAACACTCTTGGCAAAGGTCCACGGACTTCTTATTGATAGTTCTCTAAGGTTACCTGGCCCTGCTTAAGAAGTGATATTTCTTTGATGACTCTATATCTCCATTATAGTCGATTGGCTTTTCCAAGCTTATTGCTAAGGGGGCACAAGGCAGATTTCTATTCCTACTTTTTCTGAAACCATAGAACTTTGACCTTTCAGTCCCTTTGATTCAAACATGTCAGTTTTGGGACTGCCTAGCAAACAGCCTAATACTATTATACATGCTGTTTACTGGAGGTCAGGAAAATACAATATTGACTAATGAGTCCCACGGGCAAGAAAAGGAACTCGGAAATTTCATCTATAATCGAGTCAAGAACGTTAGATTCAATAAGTAGCAGAAAAATGTGCCTGGGGTAAATAAAATGTGTTAGTATATGGGAAGCTCGGAGTTACCTTTTTTTTTCTGGACCCTTTCATAACAGTGTATATTGATTGTAAGCCATGAAACGAAAGGGTTAATGGGTACAATTAGCCAAAACTCAGTGCTACAAATGGAAATTCAAAGATGTAAGTGAAGAAGAAAATACTACTGGAATGAAGGTGAAGAACTCAGCAGAATTTCTGTTTTCAGAAAAACAGCAATATGGAAAAGAAGACTCAAAAAGGAAATGCCATTAACATACACCGAGAGGCAGGCTGAGGTGAAAGAATTATGTGCAGTTAAATCCAAGTCTGCCAATACTCAGAAAATGCCATTGGCTTTAAGCAAGTATTATCGCATACTTACATTTAGGATTTATAATGAAGTCCTCTAAATGCATACAAACCTCATATTGCCCCTGAGGTCTACTTGGATTTGCCCCTAAGTCAATGAAAGCCAAGGGCGGGTGTGTGTCCTGCAGGTAATAGCTGCCTAACTGCCAGGAGCTTGCACCCCAAGCTGTGTGTGGGTTGGCTGAAGTTCTGCTGAGCAGCGAGCAGAGAGCAATAATGGCTCGTTGTCATAATGAGCTTCCATCCCAGTGAGTCTCAAAGATGTTTCACATATTTAACCAATCCACAGAAAGATGACAGACAAAAATTAGTCCACATAGGGATAAGAATGAAGAGAGAGTCAGATATGTGCAATATAGCCCTGACTAAACTATGAATTGCTGTAGCAGGCAAAATAGGACACAGAAATGCAAATCCACAGAAAGGTCTTCAAGATTACATGCAGCTTTTAGTTAAAATACACATGCTGTCACATGCAATTAATTTTACAAATGGAATAAAGAAAAGGAGAATACAAAGATCTTTCCTGGGATTTAGCAGGAAAATCTCTCCTTTATTTACAAGTGTTGTGGAATTTTAACTTTGACCATCACCTTCAGCTCTGATTTACATTTCTGTTGCAGGTTGGGCTTATAGGCACACAGGGACCCTTCAACTCTGTTAAAACCCCCAACACAATGTTCTCCAAAATGTATTCTCAGGATATTTAGTCCCAAAACACAGTGCTTGAAAAGAGGATTCCATGGTTTTATAAATTTGGGAAATGTATAATATTCTCAGAGTTTTGTTATGCACAGTAGTATACTAAAGATTCTGAGAAATTCTATGGGGGAGAACCTTAATTTTGTTTAATGCAATGTTTCTCAAAATTACATGGCAAGGAAAATTTTTGGCCCAGTGTAAACTATGGAATTAGTGTTCTAAGGGACCTACTTGAGAAAATGCAGGCCTACCGAGTTAGAAAACAGCGCCTTAAAAACTGCTCTAGCATGATATTAATGGGGCATAGTTGTCTCTGCTGTGATGTGAGTAGGAGGTAAGAAAAGCCAAGGGAAGCTCCCTGTTCATTAAACACTGGGGTGAGTCCAAACACTATTCTGCTGTAGTGAGTCCATGACAGAAGATGTTTTTGCAAGCCTTAGACAATGGCTCTGCTAACCTATAATTCCCATTAGAGCTGCAGACCAGCTATTCTAGCTTCTTTGAGAACAGCCACTGTCTCTTATGCTTGCTTTTCCCCCTATAGCACCAAGTAATATGCTTTGCCTAAAAGTATGCTTGACGAATGTCAGTTGATTGATGTACATGAGGGAAAAAGCTAGAAATGAAGGGGAAAAAAAGGCTAGTCTAGAACTTAAAAATAGGCCCAGCTACTTGGGAGGTGAGGCAGGAGAATTGCTTGAACCGGGAGGCAGAAGTTGCAGTGAGCTGAGATGGCGCCACTGCACTCCAGCCTGGTGACAGAACATGACACTGTCTCAAAAAAGTCTATTTTTAAAATTTTAGGAATATTTTCATCAGTTAGGCTCCACCCATGTGGCAAGTACTATATTGTGCCATGTGTTGGGGACTAGAGAGTGAATACTTCATGGAGTTTATGGTCTAATGGGGAGTGAGGCATTAATAAAAATTGGATACGTTTTAAAATGCAAGCTGTAATGAGTGTTATAAAGAAAACATGGCGGTGCACGGGAGCATCCAATAAGGGGACATGACTACCTACATTTTGGGGGTGAGGGATTCATTCTCTGAGCAAATGATGAGCTGAGAGCAATCATGAAAGGGTAAAAGTGAAAGGCTGAGATGCAGAATTCCAAGCAAAGAATGGGATTGAACAATGAAGAGGAAGCAAGGGGAATGAGGCCAGAAAGCAGGCAACGGTCAATCAGTCAGGGATTTGTAGGACAATTTAGGAAGTTTAATCATTGTTTAAAAGCCATGAAAGTCACTTG
This sequence comes from Cacajao melanocephalus, assembly GCA_963573385.1. Classification (NCBI taxonomy): domain Eukaryota; kingdom Metazoa; phylum Chordata; class Mammalia; order Primates; family Pitheciidae; genus Cacajao; species Cacajao melanocephalus. The sequence continues at coordinate 34,841 of CAUYLG010024885.1, forward strand.
AAGCTTTTAATCAGGGGTGTGATATGACCAGATGTGCAGTTTCAATAGGCCCTGAATATTCCTGAATCAGTATGGAGAAAGGATTGTAGAAGATGCCCAGAGACCACTTGAGATTGTTGCAGGAGTCCAAGTGATAGAGCTGTGGATTGAAGTGAGGGTGGCAATGAAGAGGGAGAATTGCAAAGGGATGGGCTCTGTGGTGTCAAGGATGGAGTTCAGTTTCTAGCTGGTGTAAATAGATGAAGGTCCCCTTATTAGATGCTCTGACACCACCATGGTTTCTTTATAACACTCATTACAGCTTGTATTTTAAAATTTGTACAATTTTTGTTAATGCCTCACTCCCCATTAGATGATAAACTCCATGAAGTATTCACCGTCTAGTCCCCAGCACATAGCATAATACAGTACTTGGCTCCTGGGTGGAGCCTAGCCTAGCCTACCATCCATTGAGATGGGGATGGAAGACAAGGTTATATGTTTGTTTTGACATTTTGTGATGGATACCTGGAACTGTTGAGCTGATACTGGGTACATGTGTCTAGACTTAGGAAGTCTGGGTTAGAAATATACAAGGGTTAATGGCTTATTGATGGTAATTGCAGCCATGGGTGTGGAGGAGTTAACCTAAAGGGGAGTGAGGAAAGAGAGTCCAGTTCTGACTTTAACATCTTAAAGACTTGGCGAAAGAAGATGAGCTGGTAAAGGAAACTGAAGAGTGTCACTGGGAGAAAAAGCAGGAGTTTGTTCTCTTACAAACCTAGTGGTTGATATAGTCAAATGCTGGTGCAAGAACTCACTTGAAATTCAAGTCAAAACAGGTCCATTGGAAGAAGCAACAAGGAGGTCATTGCTGGGCCGTAGCAAGTACACTGTACTGTTTTGCCAGAGTGATAGGTGTAAGCAATAGAATGGAGTGAGATGATAAGGAGAGGGATGCAAGTGGAAATGTCCTGAGGGCCCTTTTTAGAGGTTTGTCTAAGAGGAAGATCAGATTTCAGCTCAGATTTTGGCCCTGTGTGAGCAACCTCACTTATTTCTGACCCTTAACTCTTAGAATGAAGAAGGTCTATTCCATTCCACACATGTATAATAGTAAATATGAATGTTTTTCTTTCATTCATTCTCAATTCTCTTGTGCTTTTAAAGAGAATCTTGCTGATAGTGATTTTAGTTTTAAAGACATAGTACATATATTTAGTAGACTACATGACCCCCTCTTCCTGCCAAAATAATAAAAAGTAAACCAAATACTTTACCTGGTGTTAAAAATGAAGGTTTAATTCACCAAGATATGAGTTATTATGGCCATCTGTGTTGTGGCACCTTCCTAATGATTTTTAAAGAACAATTCTAACTATGCTCAATTCTACCCTAAGCAGTAACTTTAGAATATAGCCCCTCTGTAAGATGCATCTCTACTTTTAATGACTAAGTTCTTAAGCAGTTTAAGAAATCCCAGAGCAGTAAATACTGGATTTGCAAGGAAGCTTTGCTTTTTACGTCAATTTCCTTTCATTTACCCTTTTTAGTAACTTACCAGTTTAGTCACATTTTAAAATATTAAATTCCACTAGACTGTGCAAACTATTGTTATTGTTTCTAAAAATAGCTTCCTTCCTCTCCACCTCCACTAAAAGGAAGTAGCTGGAGTCACAGAATTTAGAATATTGGAAAAGTACCCAAAACACATTTTTGACATTTAGTTTACGACTGAAAACAGTTACTTGGTATTTGACTCAAGTTATTCAACTATATTTGCATGGTGGTGGGTGAAGGCAGTTCAGGGCAAATTTCATAAGTTCTACTGAACGAATCTGTATGATAGAGTGAAAACTTGATAAAGAAAAAAATAAATGTATACTGGATTGAGAACAGAAGTGATTCACTTCTTGGTTTGTTGTAGTCTCATTCAGCAAGGAAAGGCTCAGGCACATTATTAGGAGTTTTGGAAGTTTCTCGCATTCAGAAACTTATTAAGAATACACAAATATGTACATGGTTTCCAAAATGAACCAGGAAATCAGTGAGATTTTCAAACACATATACATGTATACATATCTCCAGAACAACCTGAAAATATGCAGAGGACTTTCTGGAATAATAGAATTCAAGGCACTAGAATTTAATTCAAAGTAAATTGGACAGTATAAATATTGGATATCATGATGCAGGTTTCTGTAAGAATTTTTTTTTTTTACAGAACATATTTATGTCTAACAAAACTAACTCAAATTAACTGAAGCAAATGGATTATTCTGAAAGAAAAGGGAAAGTTACAAAAGAACACAATTACTGGAAATACCCTTTGTCCTTGCAAATTAAGTCATTGTAAGAATCTTTCTTGAGTGCTTTTTATGACTGAATAAATGTTTAAAATAGTGGTGACATACTTTCCCCTGATAATTTACTTGTAAAAGTTTGAATACTTCTGTGAACTGAAGCTTCGAGAGTAGAGAAAGCCAGCTAAGATAGAGCTATATTGTCTCCACACCTGCCATTTGGTGCCTAACACAGAAGTTCTAGTCTATTTCCTTGCAGGTGTGGAACATCTGTGAATTCAAAGCCGTTGATCAGAGTGCTTAAGGTTGAGTTCAGCTTTTCCGACCCTCTGTTCCCTGGGGGACTGAATTGAATGAGTTTGCAGGTCTCACGCAACACGTACCCAGCGTCTCTCCTTGAGTTCAGGGATGGGGTGTTGCTTGTAAATGTGATAGGGTATCACTCCCATGATTAAGAAGGATTTTGCAGATATAATTAAGGTTCTGAATTCTGAATAAACTACCTTAGAGTTAATCCCAAGGGATATTGTCCTGGGTGGGCTTGACTTAATCGGGTGAGCCCTTAAAAGAAACTGGGCCCTTTCTGAAGGAAGACTGGAGTGCTGTAAACTGCCTATAGTGGTAGGGAGCTGCAAAGACCTGGGAGGGGCCTGGAGGAGCTGAGAGTAGTCCCTTTTGCCAGCAAATTAACAGCTTCAGTCCTATAGCCACAAGGAAATGAATTGTGCCAACAACTTGAAGGCACTCGAAAGTGACCCTTTACCTAGTGGAGCCTCCAGTGAGGATGCAGTAAGCTGACATCTTGATTTCAGTCTACCGAGCCCCGGAGCAGAGAACCCAGCCATGCTGTACTGGTGCAACCCACAGAAACTGTGAAAGAATAATACATTTGTGCTGTTTTAAGCTGCTAAGCTTGTGGAAATTTGTTATATGGCAATAGAAAACTAACATATGTGCTCTGATTTTATTAAATACAAGATCTGTTCAGGCCACTAGACTATGGTTCCCGAGACAACTGGTGGCAACACATCCCTATATGCCCTTCTACAGAGATGAATAAACCTCCCTGAAGGTTGATGCTGCACATCAAACCACTCCACAAAGCAAATATATGTTAACCTCTATGTTTAAAACCTTTTTGAAAATAAGGTCTGTGATATGGTTTGAATTTGCGTCCCCACCCAAATCTCATGCCAAATTGGGGAATGTTGGAGGAGGAGCCTGGTGGGAGATGACTGGATTATGGGGGTGGATTTTGCTCTTGCTGTTCTCATGACAGTGAGTTCTCATGAGATCTGGCTTTTTAAAAGTGAGTAGCACCTCCCCCTTCTCTGTCTTCCTCCTGCACCAGCCATGTAAGACATACCTGCTTTCCCTTTGTCTTCTGCCATGATTTTAAGTTTCCTGAGGCTTCCCCAGCCATGCTTCCTGTACAGCTTGCAGAACTGTGAGCCAATTAAACCTTCCTTTGTAAATTACCCAGTCTTAGGTAGTTCTTTATAGCAGTGTGAGACTGGACTAATACATCACTTAGAATACCAAGAAACTTCCAGGGTCCTGAGTGGCTATTCTACTTTGTCACCTCTACTTCTCAAGTATTTTATCTTCATTCTCTTTTCTTCTCATACTGTTGGTGAGAGTAAAGCTCTCACATCTGGCTTTTCTCCCCATACTATCTCTCCCCAACTCCCCACCCCCGCTGTCCCTCCCCTATTTCCCCCCGACAAAGAAGGCAGCAAAACACACTGCCATGTGTATACCTATGCAACAATCTTGCATGTTCTTCACATATACCCCAAAACCTATAATGCAATAAAATAAAAAAAAAAAACAGCTTCATCAGAGAGCCAGTAAACTATGACACCCTTGAAGAAAAAAAAAAAAAAAAAAAAAAAAGTAAAGCTCTCAAACCTATCTGTTCAACACTGTAACCTACTACTCAAATGTGGCAGCTCTGGGTGGTTGTGACAGCATTGGACTTGGGAGATTAAACTCTTTGTTCTGACACCAACTAGTCATGTTACTTTGGAAAAAAATTACTTTCTGGACTCTTGGTTTCCTTATCTACAAAAGACAAATAAGATGTTATGATGTATTCCACTTACGACTGAAAAATGATTTGGTATCTGACTCAAGTTGCTCGACCATATTTGCATTTATGAAAAGTATGTTTTGTTTTGAGACTGCTCAAGATAAAAAAAGCATAGGAAAACTGCTGGTTTCAAGGACCACTCAAATTTTCCCTCCAGAAAGACTTGAAAATGTGTGTAAATCTTGTTCCTATGGGTCGGGGAGATCTTTCTCTGTATTCTTGTCAGTTAAACCACCTGTCTTAAAATAGTTTAACATGTGGAAGAGATTGGTCTTATTCTTCATGGCAGGCAACATGAGTGGGGAATAAGGAAGGTATGAGACTCTTTGGACATTACAGGGAGATCATTTTTATTAAATATAAGGACAAATTAAAATGCAGGTCTGAAAGAACTGATTTGATAATTTTATTGAGGTGCCAAGAATGCAAGAGTGAGTAAAAAACAGGAAAAAGTTTAGAGAATTGACAAGGAGGTGGAGGTGATATGTCACCAAAGCCAAGCTAGACTCCATGGATGCTTTAAATGCATTATTTCCTCTCATTCTCACACCTAACCTGTAGAGTAGTACTATGATTACCACTTAGGGAAGCAGGCTGAAACTGGTTAACTTTCCCAAGTCATACAGGTAGTCTTACCTCAGAGCCCTAACTCCTAACAACCATTGTTTCAGTTGGAAAAAGTAGAAGATTTCTAGTCTGCCTCTTTGGGCCAGGGAGAGAGGGGGAGCCCTCTATTTTTGAGGGCCCATATTGTTTTGATGTCAGGAAACCTAGAGTTGGTGGTAAAAATTTAGGGGAGAAAGAGCTGAAGACTTGCAAAGTAACCAATCCTTTCCTACCTAGCTGGAGATTTTCCTGACAGGAGCTCTAGTCTCCTAGAAAATTGTGCCCTTTAGGGATGGAGACCACCCTGTCACATCCCGGGTGGGTATGGTGTTTGTTGGCAGGTTAACATTCTTTGTGGCTCTATTTTGAATTTATCAGAGGGTTGGGACTCTTTACCCATCTGATTTTGTTAATCTCCACATATTTTTCAGTGTAGAAGAGGGACCTGTCCCATTCATGCTATTTTTATGGAAAGGTAGCTGCCATTTGGGAGGCTGTATATTTTATTGGTGATAGACCAGACATCAACAACCCTGAGAACCTCTAACATCAGCATCCTGGGCTTCCCTGCTACCCCTCTGCAACAGCCCCCAAGTCCCAGGTCCTGAGTATGTACCTGATTTCAGAATGATCAGTGCCACACTGCTCTTTCCTGTGTGTCTGGCAGTCAGGCAGATTTCTTGTTAGCCTGCCTCTTGCTTGCTCCTGTCAGAGAGAACTATGCATGGATACTAGGATTGGGGAAACTACACGGCAATTCTGACTCATTGCAGCTCCAGCAACAGGCTCCACAATGAGCTCTAAGCAATGACAGTGGGTCCAATGCTGTGTCTGGGGAAAACGAAGAACTACATTGAAGAGCAGCCAGACCTGACATGGGGACAAGGAGAAACAGGACACACTAAAGGACAGGCTAATCTGACACTGAATTGTATCTTTGGAGGCCTGCAGCACTGTCCTTATAAAAATGCAAAGCAGATCCAAAAGAAATTACTATCAATCATCTTTAAAAGGTCAGAGCGAGGCTGATATATTGATTTTCTTTAAGATGCTTTATCAATTAGAGACCAGAGGTTTTTTCCTGATATTTATTTCATAAATGTAATTATTTTTCTAAAACATATTAAAATAGAAAACATGTTCTTTTAATCAATTTATACAAATAAAATACCAATATAGTAATAAAAATACTGAAAATATATGAAAAGCACCAGAACATTAGAGAAATTACACTGGCAACAATTCTAGGAATATATTTTTTGTAGTTGTACAATAAAGTGCTATTAAATCCAGTCAAAATTAGTGGCAATATATAAAAACAATTATGGTAGTATGAAATTTGAGGCCAGGTTTACCAGCAATCGCATTTTTAGGCTATCTGCAGATCAAGGTAATGATATTTCATTAATGCTTTTATGGAAAATCTATTAATTTCCATTCCTAAGTGAAAACAAATATCTAAATCTAAATGTTGGTTCCTTGGTAATTTGGTCATGAATAGATAATGACATGATTAAAAATGAAATTACTGATTAGAGTACCAAAAATAATCATGCAATTATGATTAAATAGAAACAAATGAAGACAGAATAAAATCAAGTGTAAATATATGATTAATCAAGACAAGTACAAACGTTTATATGCCTTTGATTTTATAGTTAATTTTCAGTAATCCTGCTTAGTCACATTTAATAGACACACAAACATTAACAAGATATGTTATTAAATTCAACTGACCAGACATTGAGCAAAGATATTTTAGTGGGTGAACATCATTTTTCATATGAAACATTAAAGGGACACCGTTAGGACAATATATTTTCAATCTTGGCTAATTATTTCCTCATTTATTTGCCAAGGACAGAAAACATACATGACTACTTTGGGATGAGATTATATTAAGGCCAAAAATCTACCACGTAAGGGGAAGCCACTGTGCACACATACAGGGAGATACTGCGCACAGTACTTAGGGTGGACTGCAGTCCGTTTCACAGCTGGAGGTGGCAAACTGAAACAGAAAAGCCCAAATTAAGACAAAGTAGCACACCAGTGTCCTTTTAAGGTTTTATTTCCTAGGCCAGTTTTGAAGGAACTCTGTTATATCATTCTTCATGGCTCAATTTTGGAATCAACTTCTTGAAGATGAAAGCCAACAACACTACCCTTCAGAAAAGCAATAAAATCTCCAAACATGGCTGAGTCGAAACGCAACATTTTATAGGCAGCCTATTTTTTCTTTCATATAAAGTAGATGTACATGTGAACCAACATAGACCCCAACTGGTCACATTCATGAGAGAACAAACTAATTAGCCTCTGCTACTGCAAGATGTATCTTTTTTGGATTTTAGGAATACTGGGTGGGTGTTACCATATCAATTGAATATCAAGTAAGTCAACTGGTCCTAGTTTGAAGTTTTCACAGACCATCGTGAGTCACATTTTTCATTCTTTAAATGGAGAGCTGACACCTGGGCATCTATGTTTCTTTTTGTTTTATTGTTTTCTTTTCACTCTTCTAGATACTGTAGTATTTTGTAAATTTCCTTGTCATGGGCTGATTTTAACAAGGAACAATTTAAACTGTAAATTAGTTACCCTGCTTAGTATCTCAAACAACTAACTTTTCAAAAAATTTATATCTAACACCTTTCATTTAGAAATGAGGATGAAGACAGTGCAATTCAAGGTCCACAGAGACTCCTCTGCTCTGGAATGGGGATGAAGATGGGGCATGAGGCAAAAGGTTCAGTGTCCAGCTATAGTGGACAACATGAAGCTCCGTAAAAATGACTGGATAGGGGGACTGCTTGAGACTTTCCTTTTGGACTTTACTAACAGAATTCAAAGAAATTCCAACCACACTTAGTTTTCCAAATTCTATTGAAATGAGAGTGTTCATAAAAAAGCCTGAGATTAATAAAAGGCAGGCTGTTAAGGAACACTAAGAAACAAAGGTTAAGGTGTTTGGCATTAAATCGGTTTACATTCCAAAAGAATATTGACCATCACCTGGAAGGAATTCTCAAAATTACAAAGTCATGGTTACATAAATTCCTCTATATAAGTATGTTTTCTTTCTCAATATACATGTTCTTCTATATACATAGTATAGAAAAGCTAGTAAGTCAGCTCAGGTATAATGATTCTGTCATAAAAAAGCAGATTACATTTTTTGGCTGCAACAAAGCATGTTACTTATACTTTTCAGTTTAGCTAATGTATTTACATGATAAAACTTAAGCTTTAAAACTATTCAGATCAAAAGGAAAAAATAAATTATATTTAAACTATTAATTTACACAATGGATATGCCTTTACTTACTTTACTAAATAGCTATAGTCTCTTATAATCCATTTCTCCAGCATTTCTTTACTCTAGCAGTTTATTTTCAAGACATGTATGTGTTCCCCTGTACATGCTGCATATTTTCTTTTAGGAAGCACAGATGTGTAATGCTTTTAGTAGCTTGGTAGAGTTTTAGGTCTGTTACTTTTTCCAACTAATGGACAAAGGAACCGTGTTTCCTACTGGGCACCGCTTCTTTAACTGTACAATAAATAGAAGAAAGAGATGCCAAAGGCAAGCAAGAGCATTGTTAAGGAAAGCAGCAGCTGCTGGAACCAGATACAACGCTGAACTTGGTCTTCAAGCTTCCTATTGCTTTCTAGTAAACGACTGAGCTGAAGAGGGAAAAAGGGATGAAAGATTTATATCAATAAAAGTCATTAATCATGAGCATGACAAACAGGAATACTAGAAATCCAAACACTGAAAGGATGGGGCCCATCTACTCTGCAAGGCTGGTGGAAGGAGGTGGAAGTGCAACAAGGCATTAGATTTGTTTGGTGGACAGATACGTCTCTGCTTATTCTCATTTTGAGAGGTCTAAATTTCTAATTGAAGCAGGAGCAGAGCAGTCAGTTCCTGGAGGCACAGAAAGCCTTAAGCAGCTTTCAGCTACTCAGAAAGGGAGCTCCTCTGTTTCTTTGAAATTTAAATGCACTACTTGGTACTTTTTTCTACAAGATTGAATTATTTGATACTCCCCAAAGCACGCTTTGGTAAAAATGGTCAGAGCTTTCAAATGGTTAGTAGATCTCCAAAAATAACTTACTGCTTACTATTTCTTTTTTTTTTTTTATTGAGAAACAGTCTTGTCCTCTTGCCCAGGCTGGAGTGCAGTGGCATTATCGTGGCTCACTGCAGCCTTGACCTCCCAGGCTCAAGCAATCCTCCTGCCTCAGACCCTTGAGTAGCTGGGACTATAGGTGTGTGCCACCACACCTGGCTAACTTTTAATTTTTTTTGTAGAGACAGGGTCTTGCTATGTTGCCCAGGCTGGCCTCAAACTCCTGGGCTCAAGTGATCCGCCTGCCTCAGCCTCCCAAATTGCTGGGATTAAAGGCAGCACCATGCCTGGCCTGCTTACCATGTCTGGTTTCGCATCTCTTCACAAAGAAGAGAGTATTTCTGTCGTGTCTATGCCGAAGGTTCTTCCTTATGTTTGTGAGAAAAAAATGGATTTCTAATGTTGATTAGCATGAACAACTTCATTTGAGTTAGGAGGAAAGTATACTTACCTGTAGACATATATCTTCACTGGTTTTATCTGACATGTTAAAAGCATTGTCTTTTAATGTAAGAGTATTTGGTTTACTGCTTTCAACAGTGTGGCATCTTAACCTATGAAAATCCAAAGATAATATGACTTCTTAAAAATGTTAATGAATTTTCCTATAAAAGTAAAATATAAAATGAAAACAGTTAAACACAGAAGTCTATGTAACAGAGGTGAAAGTCCTCATTCCTTTTCCTTCTCTTAAGGCAGCAGCTCTGTATATATTTATCTTCTAACTTCTTAATGCATGTATAAAGAACACAAATACTGCAGATACCACTCAGTAAAATTCAAATGAAAGTGTTTTTTATATGATATTCAGTAGAATTCATCCAAATATCTTACAATTTGAAGGAAATCACCCTTTCTAGATAGGAGAAAGGTACTTTCCTTGAGCTTTGGTGCCTCACCCTCAAGCCTCCCTCCCGCTTTCTGCAGGAGAATGATCTCCTCTCACAGTTATAGAAAAGCAAACCAGCAGTAATTGGTAAAGCAAAAAACAAAGAAAACAAAGCAACTCGAATGTAACAAAACCAAAAATAACCCTTCATTTTGAGGGACTGTTTCATAAGAACTTCAAATTAATCTACAACATTTCTTACTCTTTCTTTCAAAATATTCCCATAACCATGTCTTTGAACACACAAAAATACCCCACATAAACTCTTGGTAAAAACAGAAAGTAGGTCCTCCTGTAATATAGTTTGGAAATTTAAATATTACATGTAAAAACAAGGCAGGCTGCTGACCTTCATCTGCTTCTCCCTCCTCTGGATTAAGGCTAATCTGCCCTGCCTTAGGTCCCCCACAAACTTTCAGCCTTCTCAGGAATTTCACTGTTGATAATCTATTTTCATGGTCTATCAGCTAAGTTTTTGATTTTTTGTAGACAGCAGGTTTCCCTATGTTGCCCAGACTGGTCTTGAACTCCTGGGCTCAAGCAATCCTCCCCTCAGCCTCTCAAAGTTTTGGGATTATAGGTGTGAGCCACTGCGCCTGGCCCTGAAGATTTCATTCAATCATAGCCATTACCAGGTTTCCCAGCTTCTCCTCTGTAAAGTAGGAAAAATGCCCTCCTCCCTCACAGGACTGTCTTCATGACTGAATGAATCAATACTTCTAAAGCATCTAGAACAGTGCTGGCATACAGCAAATGCCACTTTAGTGTGAACTTGGTATCACTGCCCACTGTCTAGTTTCTACACAGTCCCCAGAAGAATCCGTTAAAAAAATAAGCCGGGATCACCTCATGGCTCTGCTTAGCACCAACTAACAACAGTTTTTCCTCTCACTCAGAAGTCCTCACGATAGCAGCAATCTGATATCTGACTATCTCTGTCCCCATCTCTCACCATGCTCCTCCCTTACTGGAGTCAAGAGACACTGACTTCCTTGTTGTTCTTCCCAAAGACCAAGCTCGCTGTGTTTGTTGTTCTCTGTCTGTAAAGGTCTCTGTCCAGTTATCTGTGTGGCTTGCTCTCTCATTTCCTTCAGGGCCTACTGTAATGTCATTGGAGTGGCCATCCTTAACTACCCTATCAAGCAGGATTTCTCAACTTTGGCACTATAGACATTTGGGGCCAGATAATTTTGGGGTGATGGGGCTGTCCTGTGCACTGCTAGGGGCTTAGCAGCATCCCTATGCTGCCTCCATTAGATGCCCATTGTACCCCATCCCCCAGTTGTGACAACCAAAAGTGTCTCCAGACATTGACAAATGTCCCCTGGGGGGGAAAAATGGGAACACTTCAATAAACCATAATTCCAACTTAAATAAAACTACAATAAAACCTTCTCTATTCTCCTTTTCTATATATCTTTTCAAGAAATTTGTCACAACCTGATATATCTGTATATATGTACATACATGTATATACCTATATATGCAAGTTTTTCCCCCTCCTAAATAGAATAATGTCCATAACCAATTTTTCTAACTAGATTTGTGTTCTAATGTATATCACAGATGGCTTTCTATGTTAGAACAAATAGACTTGCTGTACCTTTTTGAGTGGTTGCAGCACTCTTCAGTGTAGCTATACTCAAATGGATCTCACTATTGCTTCACCATTTAGATGATCTCTTTCCAGTTTTTCACTATTATAAACAATGCTGCAAAAAACATTCTAGTATGTAAGGTGAGCGCTCCTACAAGGGGAACTGCTGAGACAGAGATTTGTGTTTGTGATCTGGACAGATCCAGACTCTTGCACTGGTCTGCAAGTGAGTTTCTGCTATTAGTGACCTCCTTGAGCAACACCAGGTGTCATCCATCTGGGCATTCCCAGAGCTTGCAGGGCACTCAGCAGATGCAAGAAGAAAGGGAGGCCACCTGGCCCGTGGAGGCACTTTTCTCTTTCTGATTCTTCCCACTACATTTGAGAAGAATGTGAGGAAAAAGCTTACCGGTGTTCCATCACTTTGTTTCTGGGAACTTCTTTCCAAAACTGAGTTAATTCTGCTGGACCTGTGCCAGATGACTGTTCCATTTCTGCAGCCATTATCAGAAAACGGTCTTGGGCAGAGACCGTTAAACCTGCATTCCAAAAGAGTAATTCAGCATATAAAGAGGAGACTTCAAAGGGGCTGGATATGTTTGTGGTTTAACCATTATTCTGGAACTCAACATTAAGGAGAAAGAAGAAAATGGAAATATCTTTAAAAAGGAAAAAGTTCTAAAAGTGAGGAATTTCTCCTGTGAAATTCAATTTCAAGTGGTGTCAGTTTAAACAATTTTACTTGTTAAAAACAATTACATTTTAATGCTGCAAAGGGCTTTAGAGATCTCTTTGACCATCCCATTTCACATGTGGGAAGACAGATGTCTGGAGTGAGGTGAGGTGACTCATGATACTCTGCTAATTTCTAGATTCTAGCCCGACATCTCTGCTGACTCAGAGCCCAGCTCCAGGTCCCCATCCCCCCACCACATCCAACACCTGCTGTGGCTACTAAGTGACAACTCACCCCCATGGGGAGACACAACTATATCTACTGATGCACCCGGGTCACAGCTGCTGTTGCTTGGCTTGACTCTGTATTTTTCTGGAGCTGTTGTTCTCACCTGTTTATAAACACAGTAGTCACATAACAACCTTTATGCTTTTTTGCAGGGGGCGGGGGGAATGGCTTAAGAATTACTTAAAAAAAAATTAGCAGTGAATAATCAATGAACAAAGAGTTTACAAAGTAACAATGATGGTTATGCATAGAGAATCTCAATCTGTCCAAAAAGATACTCATATATATGTCAAATTGTCATTCAGACTGCCTCTTAAATAAAACAATTCATCTGTTAAATATATCCTGTTAATTGCCTGAATTTAATGACATAAATTCACAACGGAATGCTCATTATATTGCATGTTATTAATACAGTGGTGTTCAGAAATTAAAAAACACATCAGGAACATTCTGGTGGTTACATCTAAATTAAATACATCCAAGATTTAAGGCAGGAAAACCTACAGTATTGGGGTAGTGATGGACTCAGTCTTGTTACACTTAATGCTCAGTATCAGGTTAATATCTGATATAAACTTCACTCCAGAATATACCACACTGGTGGAAAAATGCACTATCAATTTTATAGTTTTATGTTTCACTGTTATTATAAATTATTCACATAGTAAAAAGTCATTTTTCTTGAGTTGTTATTTACAACAGACATTAAACCCTTGTATTAATTTAGACATTAACCTATTACTGCACATAGAAGACTGAGATACAGACCTCAGGGAAAATTTTAGATAAGCTATGCCACTTGGTTAGAACCAAAAGGCAGTACAACATGCCTAAAAAAGGTCATAAATAAAAACATGTACAAGTTCAAAATTTTCAATCTTTCAATTACAATATGTCTAAAATTATTTCCCATGTCAAATTCTCAAACATAATGTATTGTATCTTTGAGATATTTACCTTAAATGCCACTATATTTTTAGTTACATTTGTCAAAACTATCAAAGTTTTCTTCTCTCCAGATTCTGTACTTCCAAAATACAGTTCTTCAGCTGGGCTAGGGAGTGACAAAAACATAAGGCATTTGTAATACTTAGAATAAATGAAAATCTAATCATTAGCTTAAAGAAAAATATTTAGTTAATATCTGATGCTCATTTGTATAAGACATTTCACCAAAAAAGACTTATAAGACAATTACCTAATACAACTTTGTATTTTAATCTTACTGATTCAATGCATACTATTTTAAAAGTCCTATGGTTTTCTCCAAGATCAAAAGCAAACCAAGAAGAATAGAAGAGAGGATTACAAAGGCTCTGAATTAAACCTATAATCAGCACTATTTTTTTTTTATTTTAAGAGACAGGGTTTTACCATGTTGGTCAGGCTGCTCTCGAACTCCCAACCTCAGGTGATCCGCCTGCCTCAGCCTCCCAAAGTGCTGGGATTACAGGCGTGAGCCACTGCGCCCGGCAGATCAGCACTATCTTAAGGTGCACTTATTTAAACTATTTGAAAGGTTACAGATAATAAAGCAAAGAAGATATTGCTGCTTCAACTTTACCTAATTACAAATAGATGAGAATGGGGCATATTTCTCTACACCAACAGAAAAGAGCATAACTTAAAGATGATTAGGAATGTATTTAACAGAATAATTTCTTACTATATAGCAGCTTTTCTAAGTAATAGGGAAGGAGAAAAAGAAACATTAAATTTGGCATGGGAGCTGTAGGAAGAACTTATCAAATAGTAAAATCAGTGAGCTTCAAAATTTAAATTTTACTATTACTTTCCATTGTAATGCCTATGACCTAAAAAAAAAATTTAAAAGATTCATTCAAAGTTTGCGTAGTTTAATTACATTAGCCAAATTGTATCAGGTGCCTCAAAACAATGGGAAGAAGAGTGTTTTTGTTTTACATAAAAATGTGAATAATTTAAAGTGAATTTCAGCTAGCCCTTGATTTTGAGACCCATCTTTAAATAGGTTAATTTCATATCAGGAATGTCTGTACCTTGGGGATGTTTATTAATCTAACTAACACATGTTTATAAGAATGCGCTCTCCCAGTAGGGCTTTGCCTAGTTTTAGACAAGGTGGTAAATTTGCATGGTTGCTGTCTTCCTTTTAGAGCCCAATCTTAAGTCATAGAAAAACACTAGGTGATGGATCTCATTTTTCTTAGTAACCAGCACAAAAACTGTGAGCAGCTCTGAAGACAGAGGTTGGTTAGGTCCTTGTGTATGTGTAGGAGCAGCTCTGGGACTTCACTGGGAGTGGAGGCAGGGAGGAGCAGAGCCCAATGTGCAGTTGAGAAGCTGTCTGGCTTTCTCCCTAGCCTGCTTTTCCTGTCATACCTCTACAATTACAGGCAAGGACCTATGATGTGACAGGTCTCCAGTGAAAACAGAATGTGTAATGTGTAACTTCCAAGTAAGTAGGGAGAAAAATGGGAACAGGTAAACAAACATACAAAATAAACTCCAAAGGGGTAAAATGGCAAATAAAAACCATGAAAAATAGAAAATCCATGTGCATCTATGCCTCTTTCTCTTGCAGTCTTTCATACATATAGATGGTGGAGATAAATCCAAATCTAACAGTAATGAAAATATATGGAAACAAACTAATATTATCAATTAGAGAATGTCAGATTAGATTTTTTAAAAGTCTGGCTGTATTGTTCATAAGAGACATACCTAAAACATAGCTAAAGGGACAGAAAATGCTACATGAGATCATAAAATTGGTGTAGCAATTTAACGTAAGGCAAAATATGTTTACCAACCTAAAACATTATCGGTGAGAAAAAGGTTTTGTTTTTTCTTTCTTTCTTTTTTTTTTTTTTTTTTTTTTGAGACAGAATCTTGCTCTGTCGCCGCCCAGGCTGGAGTGCAGTGGTGTGATCTTGGCTCACTACAACCTGCCTCCCGGGTTCAAGCGATTCTCCTGTCTCAGCCTCCTGAGTAGCTGGGACTACAGGTGCACACCACCACATCCTGCTATTTTTTTGTAATTTTAGTAGAGATGGGGTTTCACCATATTGGTGAGGTTGGTCTCGAACTCCTGACCTCAGGGGATCTGCCTGACTTCGCCTCCCAAAGTGCTGAGATCACAGGTGTGAGCCACTACGCCCGAAGAGAAAAAGGTTTTTATACAATGCTGAAAGAAATAACCTGGAATCTTTTGAATCAAATAACCTAGCAGAAAAACAGAGATGTCCTGAAATTTGGCTTTAGTCACAAATCTATTTTTCTAGTTCATCCTTGGATTTTGGAAAGTCAAATCAACAAATGCTTACTTCAGTGTCATTTCTGGCATTCCTGAACTCAGGCAAGTCTAATAGTACCAGTAATGTGAGGAAAATACATGCCATTCAGATTTATTATTAATATATATTTACTTTTATTATCTGATGTGTGATGAGAGCCCTTTAAAGATACTCGACAGAGTAAAAGAAAGGAAGGGAGCTAAAAATATCCACTGTGTGTGGAAACCAAGGTTAAGTCTTCAGATAACTCTTGGTTTTATATTTCTACAGTTTCAAAAACCAAACAAGTTTTCTTAACTTTGTGGCTCCCTCAAGATGATCAAGATATGTTATAAAAGTATAGCTAATAAAATTTTTGATGATTACCTGATGTGTAGTAAGGGGCCTTTAAACACGCTCAATGGTTTCTTGAAAGCTTTCGTTTTTGAATCAACTTTTTCATTTTCTTCTGCTTTGGAAGTAGATTCAGTTGGGTTAATCTAAACACATGCACACAAAAAAGGAAAAAGATAGCTATTTAGCATATATTAACATGCCCATTAACGTATCTATTTTAGTGCCTACTATACATAGGTTACTGTAGAAAATACAACATGGTTCTTCCCTTAAGAGTCGTTAATTTTTTTCTAAATTATAACACTGTAATTTATCCATCTATCAAGTCCCTGATTACTTGTAAAAAGAGTGACAACTACAAAGTGCTCTTTTAAAAATTAGAGAAAGGAACTAAATCAAAGTAAAGTTTTAAATTAATTACTTTGAGACAGAAAAAAGTTAGATAAAACAATGACTTCTAGATGTGTTTTGCTATTTTTTATACAAAAGCATGGAATCAGCCTTTATTTTATTTTGAGACAAAGTCTCACTCTGTCACCCAGGCCAGAGTGCAGTGGCACAATCACGACTCACTATAATCTCAACCTCCTGGGCTCAAGCGATCTTCCCACCTGGGACAACAGGTGTGCACTATCATGCCTGGCTCATTTTTTATTTTTTGTAGAGAGAAGGCCTCCCTATGTTGCTCAGGCGGGTCTCAAACTCCTGTGCTCAAGTGGTCCTTCCACCTTAGCCTCAGAAAGTGCTAGGATTACAGGTATGAAACACAGGGGCTGGCCTGGAATCAGCCTTAACTACACTAAAATGGTGCTTTTAGTCCGGCAATCCCATTCTTCCTCTTTCTTTTTATACACAAAAATGTGGAAGGGTAGCAGGTTAAGTGAATTACCCAAAATCAAATAGCTGGATAGTGGCAGAACTGGGAATAGACCACATCTTGTGATTCAGTTTCATTTTATTTATAAAATTACCTTTTTTAGAAGAGCTGTTTGTTCTTCACTAGAAGCTGTTTCCAATGTTTCCTTGCCATCACTCTCTATGTCTTCTTTACTTGAAGTTTCATCCTCACTGGTAATAGGCCCATTCTCACACAATGGTGTCTGGAAGTCATCATCTACTAGTGGTGGGTAGCTGTATTTGAAAGGATCCTAAAAGAAAATAATTTCACATGAGCCTACTAAATGGTAGGTAGAGAAATAAATATCTTAGTAGATTTACAATTCATTAATCTGGCCAAGAAAACAGACTTAATTAGATCATGAAATTTAAAATAAAGGAAGCATTTCAAACCAGAAAGGAAAAGAGCAATAAGTGGTGTGGGACAATTGGCTAGCCATCTACACAGAATCACCTTAGATCTCTAGCTCACTCTCTACACCAGAAAGGATTTCAGATGGATAAAAGCTTTAAATGTATATAGGGTGTGTGTGTGTGTGTGTGTGTGTGTGTGTGTGTGTGTGTGTATTTTTTAAGAACCATATAGTTCTAGAACAATACAAAAAAGGGATACAGAATACTTTGAAAAAGAATGAAAAGTGTCTTTTGAATCATAAAAAAGTTTTCAACATCACTTATAAGAAATGCAAATTAAAATGACATTTACCTGAGACTGGCAATGCTTACAAAAATGAGAACGTGTGATGCCGGCAAGGAGATGGTTCAAGAATTCTCACACATTATTGGTAAATGGATGCAATCTCTTTAGAGAAAATCTGGCAACAACTATCAAAATTAAAAACTATACTCACTGATTTTTGCTGCACCACATATTAAGAGTTATTACAAGGATATTCACTGCAGCAAAACTAGTAATGGCAAAAGATTAGAATACAACTAGCAGTGCAGTCCTTCAAAAGAGGAGTGATTGAACAAATGATGTTATATCCATCCACACAATGGAATATACTGCAATGGTTTACAAATAAGATAGACTTCTGTGAATCAATATGGTATAACCTACAAAATAAATGATGTCCAAAAAGTCCAACTGGACAATATATATGGTATGTGACCATCTGTGTAAAAAACTTTAATAGATAACTCCAGAGGGATAGAAAACTTAGTGGTGACCGTTTCTAGGGGGTGGCAGTGGGCACTGACCTGGGAAGGGAGATGTAGTTTCCATGGTACTGTTATACTTTTCAATCTCTGGTACTGTGTTTACTTTATTAGAAAATCATGCATATGTATCACTCTTTGAAAAAATACTTAAAAATTAATGTTAAAAAATAGTAGCTGGGCGTGGTGGCTCAAACCTGTAATCCCAGCACTTTGGGAGGCTGAGGCAGGTGGATCACCTGAGGTCAGGAGTTTGAGACCAGCCTGACCAATATGGTGAAACCCTGTCTCTACTAAAATTATAGAAATTAGCTGGGTGTGGTGGTGTGTGCCTGTAGTCTCAGCTACTCGGGAGGCTGAGGCAGGAGAATCGCTTCAACCTGGGAGGTGGAGGTTGTAGTGAGCTGAGGTCACGTCGCTGCACTCCAGCCTGGGTGACAAGAGTGAGACTCTGTCTCAAAAAAAAAAAAAAAAGTAGTGCTACTATCATTTTGATTGTAATTCTGAAGAAACATATCACTAAGAACAGAGGAGAAATAAAATAACCTTTTCTATACATAAAATTAGCATCGTTTAAAATGTTATGAATTATATGATCAAAATTATTTAAGATATAACAATTTTATGAGCAAATTGTTAAAAGTGAATCAAATAAAATCACATTTTAAATCAAGCATAGTACCTGATATAAACTGTATTTGGTTTTTCTAGGTTAAAATGTGAAATATAAAGCCTCAGAATAAAAAAGAAGCAGATTTCAAATTAAAAATATCAGGTCTTTTCTAATCAAAGACAATAAACAGAAGGACATACCAAAACTATTCCTCTTGCTAGTTCTGATTGCATACAATTTTGCCAGGCAGGCAGTATACAAAATAGATTGCAAAAAATCAAATAAGTGAAATATTATCAAGTTAATCCAAAGTGTAGCAAGTCTATAAGTTGTACAGTTTATAAGTAGTAAAAATCAGTTCAAAAAAATCTTGGTAGTATATCCTTAATACTATCTTTTTAACTAAAACGACTGTTGAACAGCAAGCAATTAGAAGCACACTAAAGACACATCAAGAGGAAATTCACTAACTTATGTCTAGATAGTAGAATATTATGCAGCCATAAACAAGAGTATGAAAGCCTGCTACATATTGATTTGGAATGATAAGACGCTGTGAAGAGAAAAGCAGGATACACACTAGCACATAAATACACGAACTGTTTAGAAGAGATGAGAGGGAGGAAGAATTATATACTACACTTATTTGTTTATATAGGTAACATATATCCCTGCAAATTAATAGAAGAAATTCAGCTGGGGAGGGGAATATGGTGGTTGGAAATGGAATTAGGAGGAGACATTTTTACTGAAGACTTATTTCTGATTATTCTTCTGAATACTCTTCAGTTTAGAATCACATAAATATATTGTCTATTAAAAAATAAAAAATTAACAACTTTAAAACTTTAAAATTGTATGTAACACTAACTATTTTGGGGTATCTGTGATATTTCTTTGTGTGTTGTGATACTACTTTTCTTTCTTTTCCTTGAGGAAAGTATACAGCCTAATGTGCCATTATCCGGTATTGTTTTATAAACAAGTTTCAAATATTATACTTACAGTTCCACCCATGTGGGGAGGCAGGTATTCTACACTGACATAGTCCTGGACTTCATTTTTGCTTGTAAACTTCAGCAAGCTCACTGCTTCTGGACCAAGCCAGGTTTTCACAATTTTGAAAGCAGCTGAAGGAAAACCAGTCACTTCATTAAAATTCTCTTCATTCCTCTTCTCAATTAATTTACCATAAGTGCTAACCCAGGTCTTCCGAAATCAGTTTGGGCTGTAATCTGTTAATATTTATCTTTACGTGATGTTGTACTTAATTAACATTCTCTGATTTCTGTAGGTGTTTACATTGTGGCTTTCCCTTATGGGTTTCAAATGTTCTGTGAAGATTCAGGAAGATTAAATTACCCTGATGTTCATTAATAAACTTATCAGGGTTTTGGCCTCTGAACAAATCCATCAATGATCCCAGCTATTTAGATTTCCAGACACTGAATCAAACAGCAATATAATTCAGGAAGTAACTGCATAATAGTCATTTACCTTGTGGTTCTGATAAACTCTCAATCTGAAAAACCTTCTTAAACAGTGAGTCACGAACAAAAAGAAACAGCCCTTCTTATTATAAGTGTGAGCTGGATCCAGACTTCCTTTCTGACCCTAAACTTCTCTGCCTCTCTCCCAGGCCTTGCAGTTTATATAACTGTGGGGAACTTACAGAATCTCAAAAATAAACTTCTCTTTTTTTTTTTTGAGACAGAGTCTCACTCTGTCACCCAGGCTGGAGTGCAGTGGCATGAACTACACTGTTCTGTTACAAATACAGCTGTTTGGTAATTACAATCTTGTTCTGTCATGTCATTTCTTATTTATACTTAATTTTTAAACCTCATTTCCACTGTGACATTCTAAGTACATTTTTAAGAAATTAAAAGAGAAATACTACATTAAATTTGCAAAACTGTCAATTAAAAAATCAGAAAAGAACAGCATGATAAACATTAAGTAGTTCAGAGAAACATTTTTATTTTGGCTAACTATACTTTTTTTACATAACACTTAAATGTTCATTAATTTCAGTTCTTTTTTTTTGGTTTTTCTTTCTTTGTAAATTGTCATGAATTTCAATTTAAAATGTTTTGAGTTGACATGTTTGAAGCTATGCTACTTGAATTAATGTGCTAAATTTAATTTTTCATGACTTTATTGCGATATAATTTACATGCCATAAAATTTCCCCTTTATACAAGTCAATGGTTTTTAGTATATTCACAGAATTGTGCAACTATCACCACAATCTAATCTAGAACATTTTCATCACACCAAAAAGAACCTTTATATGGCAATCTCTCTTTATGCCTCCTTCTCCAAGTCCTTAGCAACTACTAATCTATTTTCTGTCTTCATGGATTTGCTTATTTTGGAATTTTATATAAATGCAATCATACAACATGTGGCTCTGTCTACTGGCTTTCTTCACTTGGCATGTTTTCAAGGTTCATTCATAATGTAGCATGTATCAGTACTTAATTCCCTTTTATGACTGAATAATTGTCCATTTTACAGATATGCAATATTTATTTATCCATTCAGCAACTGACTATTTGGGCTGTTTCTACTTTTTGTTATTATGAATAATGCTTCTATGAACATTCGTGTACAGGTTTTTCTGTAGACTAAGGAGTGCAATTCTGGGTCATATGGTAATTCTATATTTAGCTACCAAACTGTTTTCTAATGTGGGCGTACAATCTTAACATTCTCACCAGCAGTGTATGAGGCTTCCAATTTCTCCACATCCTTGCTAATACCTGTTATTGTGTCTTTTTGATTCTAGCCATCCTAGTGGGTGTGAAATCACATGTCACTTGGTTTTGACTTACATTTCTCTAATGATTACTGATGCTCAGCATCTCTTTATGTGCTTATTGCCCATTTGTTTATCTTCTTTAGAAAAACGCCTATTCAAATCTTTCACTCGTTTATACTTGGGTTGTCTTTTTTTTTTTTTTTTTCTTTGAGACCGAGTTGCATGCACTCTTGTTGCCTAGGCTGGAGTGCAATTGTGCGATCTTGACTTACTGCAACCTCTGCCTCCGGGGTTCAAGCGATTCTCCTGCCTCAGCCTGCTGAGTAGCTGGGATTACAGGCGCATGCCACCATGCCCAACTAATTTTGTATTTTTAGTAGAGACAAGGTTTTACCATGTTAGCCAGGCTGGTCTCGAATTCCTGACCTCAGGTGATCTGCCCACCTTGGCCTCCCAAAGTGCTAGGATTACAGGTGCGAGTCACGATGCCCAGTTACTTGTTTTTTAAATGTTGCATTGTAAGATTTCTTTATATATTCTAGAATAAGTACCTCATCAGATATATTGTTTGTAAATGATTTCTTCCATTCTGAGAATTGTCTTTTTATCTACTTGTTAGTGTCCTTAAAGGGACAAGTTTTCAATTTTAATGCAGTCCAATGTTATCTGTTTGTTTCCTTTGTTGCTTGTGCTTTTGTTGTCATATCTAAGAAACCATTGCTCAGTCCAAGCACAAGGATTTACTCCTGTGTTTTCTTGTAAGAGATTTAGCTCTTACGTTTAGATAACTGATCCATTTTAATTTTTATATATAATGTGAGGTAGGGTCCAACTTCATTCCTTTGAATGTGGATATCCAGTTGTCCTAGCTACTTTTATTTAAAAAGCCATATTTCTCTCCTGAATTGTTTTAGTACCACTGTGGAGAAAATCAACTGACCATAATAAACATTAAGGCTTATATCTGGACCCTCAATTCAATTTCATTGATCTATGTGTTTATCCCTATACCCATACATGCCCAATGTCTTGATTGCTGTAGCTTTGTAGTAAATTTTGAAATCAGGAAGTGTAAGTCCTCCAATTCTGTGTTTCAAGATTTGACTACTCTGGGTTTCTTGCATTTTCATATGAATTTTAGGACAAGTATATCCATTTCTGCAAAAAAGGCAGCTGGGCTTTTGACAGGGACTTCACTGAATCAGTGGATCAATTTGGGAAGTGTTGCCATCTTAACAATACAGTCGGCCCTCCATATCTGCAGGTTTCACATCCACGGATTTTTGACTGACCAACCGCAATTGAAAATATTAAAAAATAAAACCAATATGACAAAAATATAAATAAGAAACAATACAGTAGAATCATCATATAGCACATTGTGTTCGGTATTATAAACAATCTAAAGATGATTTAAAGTATATGGGAGGGGCCAGGTGTGATGTCTCATGCCTTAATCTCAGCACTTTGGGAGGCTGGGGCAGGAGGATCACTTGAGGTCAGGAGTTCAAGACCAGACCAGCCTGGCCAACATGATGAAACCCTGTTTCTACTAAAAGTACAAAAATTAGCTGGGTGTGGTAGCGGGTGCCTGTAGTCCCAGCTTCTTGGGAGGCTGAGGCAGGAGAATCATTTGAACCTGGGAGGCAGAGGATGTAGTGAGCCGAGATCATGCTAATGCACTCCAGCCTAGGTGACAGAATGAGACCCATCTCAAAAAAAATAAAAAAGGTATACAGGAAGATGTGTGTCAGTTACATGCAAATACTATACCATTTTATATGAGGGACTTGAGCATTCAAGGATTTTGGAGTCTGTGGTGGTAGTAGGGGAGGGTTTCTGGAACCAGTCTCCCTTGGATACTGAAGAGAGACTGTATTAAGTCTTCCAATCCATGAACAAGATGTCTTTTTATTTATGTATGTCTTGAATTTACCAAAATGATGTTTTGTAATTTTCAGTGTCCATGTCTTGAACTTCTTTTATTAATAGAAATGGTAAGAGCAGGCAGCTTTGTTGTGTTCCTGATCTTAGGGGGAAAGCATCCATTCTTTCCCTGCTAAGGAAGTTGTTAGCTATGGGTTTTCATAGATTCAGGTTTTTCATATATGCCCTTTATAAACAGGTGGAGGAAGTTCTCTTCTGTGAAGGATTAGCCTTATCCAAAGAGAGGTCTGGCCTTTGTCCTCAGCTTCTGAGAGGTAATCTTCATGCCTGATAGGATTGTCGTTGTTTGTCTGGGGGCCTTGAGGGACACTGGAACAATATGACTTAGGGTAGAAGCAACAATATGATTCAGGGTAGAGGTTTGGGTTAGATGGTATCAGTAGACCTTGGGGCAGACTGAAGACTAAGATCAACCACATGGGTAATCAATCATGCTTACATAATGGAGTTCCAATAAAAACTCTGAACACTGAGGCTTGGGTGAGCTTCCCAGGTTGATAGACTCCATGCACATTGCCACAAATTGATGCCAATGAAGTAATATGCTCTACATTTGGTAATTCCGTGGACTCTGCCCTATAGTTTACTTTTCTTGGTTGACCTTAATCTAAATTACAGGGAAAGACTTGTAATAAACCATAATTGTGAATATAATAGTTTTCAGTGAGTTCTGAGTCCTTCAGTAGAATGATCAAACCTGAGGGCAATTTTGAACACCTCCTGAACTTGCAGTTTGTGTCAGAAATGGTCTTGTGTGGACTACTGTGGTCTCTCTAACTTGAGAGTTGTTGGAACTCTTTGCACCTTATGTTGCTAGTTTGTTGAGTACTTTTATCATGAGAGGGTACTAGATTCTGTCAAATGCTTTTTCTGTGTCTCTTGAGATGATCATGTCATTTTCCCCTTCATTATATTAATATGGTGGGTTATGTTAATTGATTTTCACATGTTGAGCCCACTTTGCATTCCTGAGATACACCCCACTTGGTCATGGTGTATAATCCTTTTTATATGCTGCTGGATTCAATTTGCTAGTACTTAGCTGAGGATTGCTGCATCTATTTTCACAAGGAATACCAGTCTATAGTTTTCTTTTCCTGTGATGTTTGATATTATGGTTATATATTATGGTTATACTTGCCTCATAAAATAAGTTGGAAAGTATTCCCTCCTCTTCTATTTTTTGGAAGAATTTGTGAAGGATTCATATTGAGTCTTCTTTAAATATTTCACATAATTTACCAGTGAAGCCATCTGGGCCTGGGCTTTTCTTCGTGGGAAGTTTTTGATTACTAATTCAACTTCCTTTTTTGTACTTCTATTCTGATTCTTCTTGAATCAGTTTCAGTAGTTTGTGTCTTTCTAAGAATTTGTTCACTTCATGCAGGTTATCTAATTTCTTTGCATATAATTATTCACAGTATCCCCTTATAGTCCTTTTTATTTCTAGAAGGTCAATAGTCATGGTCCCTTCTTTCATTACAGATTTTAATAATTTGAATCTTTCCTTTTCTTCTTTATTAGCTAAAGGTTTGTCACTTGTGTTGCATTTTTCAAAGAACCAAGTTTTGGATTTGTTGATTTTCTCTATTGCTTTCTATGTAACAACTGACTTTTGCAAACACAAAGTTGGTCAAGACAGCTTATCAATGGCTTTTTCAAAAAAATGTTACCAAAAAATATAGTATGACTATCAGAAGGGTCATGTTACTACAGTGATTTGGGGTGAGTTTCAGACCAATTCCACCTTCTTCCTCAATATCTGAAGCCCATGAGAAAACCTAGACAAGGCCTGCATTTGTGACATACCTTATCTGTGTATGACAAATTGAGGCTTCTGACTACAGTATTAGCTTAATGGTTGAATATTTTGAGGCTGTTAATTTTTTTTAAGATATGGGTCTCATTATTTGCCTAGGCTGGCCTCAAACTCATGGGCTCAAGTGATCCTCCTGCCTCAGCCTCCTAAGTAGCTAGGACTGTAGGTATGCAACACTATGCCGGGCAAGGCTGTTTTTAAAGAAGAATAATGGGTGCCCCCAGATCCTGGGTATAGAATATTAGCCCTGTTTGCTCAGGAATAACCTTTCAGTGTTCTAGCTCCAGTCTCTTAAGAGTGCATGCAAAGAAAAATATAAACATTTTTTAAACAATTGTAGAAATATGGCTGAATTGCAAAGTAAAGAAGAAAAGCTGACATTTTGTTTTAAGAAAGCATAAATAATATACTCACCATTCATTAACCAAGGCATATCAAAGATCACTATTTTTGCTGAAAGATGAAAAAAAATTAATTGAATGTGAATTTGTACCTCTATAACAGTATCACTTAAACCTGGCCTAGGAGAAACTGGTCACCTAAATATAAGTAAAGACTGAGCTTGTTGACTGAGCTCCAATTCAGTGAATAGCATCATGAATAGTATTCCATGTGCTGCTGGAACTGAACTAGCATATCACAATGGTGAGGTGCCAGGCTAGGAGGGGGACTTGTGAGAAATCAATAGTGCACTGTTACTGTCCTCTGGTAAACAGCCTGTTCTTTTGTCATTCACTGCTTTTGTTGTTTGCAGAGAGGTACAAAAGAAAACAGTTAAGTGGATAAATGGAATCTTTGGATGTGGCATGTCATAGTAGTACTGAGGCCACTGAACTTTAAAAACATTTCCAGGCCTAATTTATGGTTTCAATTATAATTTTCTAGAGATTATATTGTTAAACTAGTCTCACAGTTGCCCCCTCCCCTTTTAATACATCACTATGTTTTAAGAAACAAAAATTATTTTCACTTTGTATCATGAGCTCCAGCAAGCTAATAATTCCAAAGTATTCAGAAGTATTATTTACACACTGAGTTGAAGATACTAAACAACCCTATTAACAACTGTGAGAAAGATCCAGAAACTGCAAAGTTTTGAGATTCAATTCATTCTTCTATTCCAGAGGAATCAAAATGTAATTTCACTCTTCTCTGAGCAGAGAACCTCCTAGCATGGTTGTATTAATGTAGAACAAGTAAAGTACATTTAAGGAAAAAGACATCTGTAAAGAGGCACCCTGGTGCTTAGTATCCCAGTCTTCATCTGGGATATGCTTAACATGATGTGGACTCAAGATTTTAAGATCTAATAGTTATTCTTCATGACAGATTTTGAAGCATAATCAATTAAGATTCCATGAAGTTCAATGTCTGCAAAACTACATTACGTAGGTAGAATATATATATAATCTCTAGTTAATTAAGATGAATAGTATTACAATTCATCTTTATATAGATTTATTAACTTTTTAATAGTTCTCTCAAAAGAATCTCAGATGTATTTTACAAAGTAATAGTAATATTTATACTATTGAGTGGCTCTTCACAAACTCCTTTAGATATTTCAATGATTAAGTAGATATTTTTTTCATTTTGTCCATAAGAGCAACAAACTAAACGATGGCATAGTGATTCCCTACTGACCAATGACTAGCACTGTTCGGGAGCCTTAAAGAATCAGGGTACATGCCAGATACAGGAAGAATCCATAAGGAACTGAAGATAGTACAGGTTCCCCTAACTGGACACTATTGATCATTCTTTTTACCTAAAAATATTCATGAATACTCTCTCTGAAAAGATGAGAGTATAGAGCTAGGGGTGGCACTGACTCTTGACATCCATTATGATTTTTGTCTATTTCACTTCACATTAACAACAATAAAATGAATATGCCAAATTAAGACAATTTAGGGATTTTATGCTTTAATGTCACCTGAGTCACAAGTCCCAAAAGACCTAATTTGCTGTTTACTAGGAGTGCACTCAGGCAGATTTGTAAATTCCCATTTTCTGATGTCCTGTTGCCTCTCTTCTGTTTTCAGTTTTAAACCATTGGGGTTAAATATACTTGACTGTTTATGTGAGATGGCATCTTGACTTCCCTAGGGGGAACCTATCATACAAATTCAAAAGTAAAAAATAGAGTATATAAGATTTAGGAGTGCTTCATTCAGGTAATTAATGGAATAGTCACAATTATAAACAATCAAACTCCAAACACCAGATTCAAATGTAGTAACTTCTAGTCAAGCATTTTCTTAATGACAATTTTTAAGTAGCAATTGGTACCAGTGTACTTTACAACACTGCTTATTATACGTTGCTTATCATACAGTGTACTTTATTTATCAGTACTGCTTATCTGTTCTTGTATGCAAGAAGTTTCTTATAATAAACACTATTTGAAATGAATTTCTAAATTGAAATTTTAGTAAAAATGAGATAATCTTAAAATAAATGTATGCTTTTATGTACCTATGTGCGTGAGTGGGTGTGTGTGTTATAGAATGCCATATATATGGTTTAGAACTTAAACTCCTAAAATTAACTGTGAAGGACAATGAATACTTATGAAAAACTTTCCTCTGTATGTATTGAAATAACGTCTATGAACATATTTAAAATTCTTCATCAGAAAACAAAGTTTCAGGTATGAAAGTCTATAATAACATAAGGCTCCACAATTCTCAGATATTGTCTACAGTTTCAATATGTTATTTTATAAAGGAGTAAGTTACTTACAGAGGTATTTAGGGTAATAAACCTTAAAGCAGTTGATGATAAAGCGTACAAAGTCCATGTCCTAAAATAAAGATTAAATCTTTAAGACTGTCCACATTAGAGAACTTAAAATTGCACATTTCTAAAGGTGATAAATTATTAAATACAAATGAGACAATTATTAAATTCTTTAAAATATGAGCTCATATGTAAATATCTATACTCCCAAGGATTAAGGTTTTAGATCATTAAGCTATTTATAATAATAAGCCCTAAAATTACTTGAAGAAACTAGATGCTTAGTGATGTTTTAAAAATTATTCACATTACCTCAAACTAGTTACATACTTCAGGCTGCTAAGGCAATTGGGCATAAAATGGATCTAAAACCAATCTCCATAGAGAAATTCTAAAAATCTGTTGAATAAAGAATTATTGAAACAAGCATACAGTTTATAATCTGACTACTTGGAATGGTTATACATATGTATGTAAATTAACGTATATTTGGTTTTTAATCCTAATTTTTACACTTCATAATAGTGTCACTAAATTTTATCTACCCTTGTTTAACACAATACTTAATCTAATCATATTGGCCTGCTGTATCTACTCCATTTCTGGCTTTTTTGATTTTATTTAGAGACCTAGAATTAGTTTTTTAGTTTATATTCAAGTGTTGTTCATTGATTCTGATTTTGGAGAGACTACAAACGTAGCTATCTGGTTGGTTCTACTGCACAGCAACAGGAAATTAGGTCATTAAGGTTATTACTTCCATGGGTCATTTCACTCCATGGCCACACACTGATTTACTGATTCTGATTTGCCATCTTATAAAGACTGTGGGATGAAAGATATAACCAAGCAAACTGAAATCCATCATAATTACTGTCAAGGTGGGTTGTCCTAGAGATGAGAGTCTATAAATTCATTCCTGGCATGTTAGTTGCAGCATCTTTAATTGCAGTAAACTAAAAGTAGGCGTCCTTAACTATCTTAAGTATTTGTTATGGGATAAATCCTAATATGTAATAATACCTTTGTAACTAATCATTATAGCCGCCGTGCATGGAGTTTTCATAATTGGTAGTTAAGTAACAGTCAAAGAAAATAGCTGAAAAGAACCAGTTATATAAAAATTTGGTTACCTAGTTTATAATTTATGGCCCCCAAAGACTTTGTCTAAATAGTGTTGGTCTAACATTCTTGTTTCTATCATTTATTTAATTGAATATCCTTCTTAATAAAATCTTGAGTTACTGCTAATTCAAGTGGATTTGATAAGATGCCACTGGTGTATTCTATTAATGGAGACTACAAGAAATAGCTCTATCAACCCTATTGCTCAGCATTCTATAAGGATGTTTTTGAGGCTGTTATTCATTATTTATTTTATAAAATGTCCTTTTGAGGACCCATGAAAGACTTTCTAGTTCAAGTATTAGGAATGGAGATACTTCTAAGACACTGGTTGTAAAGTATGGCTGCTGAATAGTTTTAATAAATGATTGCATTTCTTTTAGGCAGGTAGCTGAAAGCTTAGAGCCAAACTGGTGTTCCAACTCTAACAAATGATTTTATTATTTTTTGCCTTGAGATTTTGTAGACATCTTTATAAGGTCACTTAAATCCGTTGTGAATCATGAAAGGGTCATTTATAAAAATAAATTATTCAGTAAGATTCAAATATTTTAAAACATTAATAATGACTTAAATACTTAGTAGTGCAAATACACCTTATTTACAAATTGAAGATGGTGAGAAATCATATAAGTAGCTTGAAAAAATAGAACAGTTCAAGTCAATTCTCTGTCCCTATACGTGGCAACAAAAAACATTAACATTTGTTCTTCATAATTCTGGGTTAATAATTAGGAAACTATCATATCCAAAGGATAACAGGATCATAATATATTTTTATGGACTGTTTATTTGTCTAGGCAAATTGATTTTGATTTTGGATATAAGATAATTTACTCTCTAATTTAAAACCCACTGATATGGAAACTAGGTTGGAAAACTCCAGGGCATGGCATCCTTGAAAAATAAAAAGAGAAATAGAAACATGAAAAAAAATTTGTGGTCCCACCACCTCAAACAAGCTTTTGTTAGCAGTTCTCTCTAGCCTGTTTTTTGTTTGTTATGTCTACAGTTTCCTTTGTTGGGCTATGTATTGCCATGGTATACTATACATACATATTATATTATACATACTATAAAGAAAAAAGCATGCTCGCCAATATTACTATAAATTCCTTATAAACACCATTTTACATAGCTTAATATACTCCATCAATTAGAAATACCATCATTTGTCATTTCATCATGTTGAACATTTACATTTTTCTCGAATTTTTCATCATTTTAAATGACACTGAGAAAATATTTTGATGTGTGGTGCTTTTTCTGTACTCATTGTTTCTTTAAAACAGATTTTCAGAAGTTGGTTACCAGGCAAGGAGTATAAATACAAACACTTTAAGGTTCTTAATATACTTTGTCAAATGGAATTCCAAAAAGATTTCAACACTGCCCTGAACACGTTTGCGAATACATTACTGCTATCAGAATCAGCTACAGATTAAATATAAGAGACAGTAGTTAGAATAAATGTGCCAAGTGATCTCAATTGCTGCTGAAGGGTTTGTAGGTATCACTAAGGTCACAAGGACCCAAAGTAAAGGCCGGTAGGCTTTACTTATTTTTCAAGCTTGGCAAAATCACCTGAAGAAAGCTGGTTTCCAAAGCTAACCAAATCAAACAGATAGAAAACAAATCCAAACAAGCAAACAAAAACACTCAATAAAATCACTAAATGTTATATGTGCAAAACTCATGTGACCATCTTGCAACTGTAAAACATGGAACGAATATAACAAATTTGATATCATATATTACCTTACTTGATATTTCCTGAATATATTACTCTGGCCACACACTGGAGCAGGTGCTATAGGATATTAGCTTTGATATAAAAGTTCAGTTAACACATTGATTCATACCTTGCCAGCCTCGACATCCTACCTCTCCATCCTGTGTCTCAGACAAGGAACATTTCTAGGAAATCGACAGTTTCAGTGCCAAATACAGAAGCACATTTAATTCTTTGCAAACCCTATTCCATGTTTGACTACACTCACATTGCAAGGCAAAAACATAAATCCCTAATATAAGTTAGTTAGCTCAATTTTACAGCAATATGTGGTTGGCAGCAAGGATAGGAGAAAGGGAGGAAGCCATGATAAACACTGACTTAGAATGAATGAAAAATGCTTACAATGCTGTTTATTCCAGTTTCTGACAGGTCGAACATCACTGTTACAGGTTTCCCATTTTCCCTCTTAGCATAACGTTCTAACCAGAATGCTATGAGCTTCTTTTTGTCCGTTACGGTTTTCTGGTCTTTTATATGATGCTTCACCCTGATCCAGACTTTAAACAAGATAAAAATAAAAAGACTTATGGCGTTATAATATTATACATATATATTGCCTTTCCCTTGACAGTTTTCATTTACAATTCATTTTGCTTCTTAGATCAAAAACATCTTTCCTATTTTCAGTGAGAAACAGTTGCACTTGGGAGACTTAGAGTAGCAGAGATAGACTGTATTTCTTTCCCTTTGGAAATAAACAAATTTCACTTGCAAGTGAGAGGGAAAAGAAAGTACAGGTGAACAAACACTATTTGATAATAATCTAAATGTACTCTGCATTGTGCTTAACAAAAAATAAAGTCATTGGTTTTGTCAAGGACTGGAAAAAATGTTCCATCCAGAGGAAAGATACTGACACAGGGTAATGGAGGCATGAGCCAATGCCATGCATGTGTGTGGAACATGGTAAACTGTTCAGGTGGTGGCAGCTAAGATGAAATGTGATGAGTGGTGAAAGGAAAAGCTAAAGAGGAAAGAGCTGGACTTTAAGGACTCCCAATGAAACTCTAGGGCGTTTTGATTTTCCTATTTTAGAACACCTTTCAGGCAATAGCCCAGAGGGTAGAGTGGAGGAGGCAGGGAAGGAAACCCACCAAGCTGTGACCTGGGAAGGGACTAGATGCAAAAGGGTAGTACTTAGAAACTGAATTGAGGATGTACCTAGTGAGGATGGAAAAAAGGCCAAATTGAAGCCATATTAGAGGAAAAGCCAATGAGTGGGCCTGAGGTGGGCAGTACAGAAAGTGAGCAAGTGGAAGGACATGGATATTCAGTTGTATGTTGTGCTGAAGGCCGCCGACAGTCAGGTGGGGCCAGTTGGTGGATAGCTAGGTATGTGCATGTGGCCTGTGGATAGTGTGGGGTCAATACTGCGTAGGGGGAGGTAGCTAAAGCTGCCAAGATGCTCACGATTATCACCCAAGGAGACTGTATCAGCTGTAAAGTAAAAGAAGCAAGAAAGAATAAAGCCTGGGAGACACCTTTAAGGGACAGGTAGAAGAAGAAAAATGAGAAAAAAAGGTTGAAAAGAAGGAGGTGGCAATAAGAAGAAAATGCAAAAAGAGTATTGCTGAAACAAGGACAGACCACGTTATGGAGAAGTGAAGATAAGTGCAGGACATCTGTTCAGTATGGGGCTTGAACACGCCTGCCAAGCCACATCCTTGGTATAAAACCAGGCTGGATTTGGGGCAAGTGGGAGAGAGGGTTAACAAGGGAGTCACTGGAACAAAAGAGATGATTGTTACTGTTCCTTTCATTATAATACACATTTCAGAAAGAGCTAGAGTGAGATTATGGGAGACTCGAAAAAGGCCTATTTAGCAACCTTTAGTGACTGTCAAAAAAATTCTCCACAAAAATACTAAGTTGAATTTTAATATCACAGTCAGATTAGAAAGAAGATAAGGACTCTGAATTAAATAACTGTTTATGCTATAGGATGCAGCATTTGCCTTTATTGTCTACTATATTATAACACAAACAGTATGCACAGCTACTAAGTATCTAACACTCCGTAAAGATGGTCCTACCAATCCCTCATTGCAGAAGACTTGAGGAATGCTACAGATGGAGAAAGTTCTGCCAGTTCTTAATTCAGTTGAGATAGATATCTCAATCTCAAAATCTTGAAAAGCCAGTACATAAATTAAATATACTTACACAATTTGTTACCTTCTTTGTCATAACCATGGAGATAAATAACACCAATTTCCAATAACCATCTGGGAATGGAGGATTCATTAAGGTCTAAAAAGTGGTAAGCTTTGATCAGTAGTTGTAATTTAGGGATTTAAAAATAAAACTCATAATGTTATGTAGTAGTTCTGATATTTAAAAATGATATAATGTATTCAAACATTCAAGAAAAAAATCTCTGGCAATAGAAAGTGGTGTTTCCTACCAAGGAAACAAACTAATGACACAGGTGACCGAAATGGACAAACTCCATTTCCCTTGACATGTCATTATTTATGTGGATACATTTCCACATTTTGATTGTTTCACATAATGACTTGAAAATAAGTATCACTATCAAGAGTTTCAAGAGAACATTCCAGTAAATATCCACATTGCAGCCTCAGAATTAGTAGAAAAATATTACTTTGGTTTCTTTAGTAAAATGATATTTTTCTATTAGGTTGGTGCAAAAGTAACTGGTATTTGCCATTAAACATAAAGGCAAATTCTGCAATTACTTTTACACCAACCTAATAAGAAGTCTGGTATCTACTAGATTTTAATGCATTTAAAAACCTTTAGGAAAGTGGAAAATACTTCAAGAAAAATGTGGCCAGGCATCGTGACTCATGCCTGTAATCCCAGCAATTTGAGAGGCCAACACAGGAGTACCATTTGAGGCCAGGAGTTTGAGACCAACTTGGGCAACACAGCGAGACTCCCTCTCTACAAAAATTAAAATAAAAATATAAAAATTAGCCAGGCATGGTGGCACATGCCCTTTGTCCTAGCTACTCAGGAAGCTGAGAGTGGAGGCTCACCTGAGCCTAGGTGTTAAAGGCTACAGTGAGCAATGATCACAGCACTGCATTCTAGCCTGGCTGACAGAGCAAGACCCTGTCTCAAAATAAAATAAATAAAATAAAAAATAAAGAAAGAAAAAAGAAAAAATGTGAGAACTTGAACTTCAGCAGGAGGAAAAGACAGAGTGCCTCTCCAGTTTTTGGTGAGGCTAAGAACCAACATAGCAAAGCAGCAAATGCCAACACTTTTGTTTCATTCACCAGCAGTTCCTTAAGACCTTTCAAAGATTTATCTTTCCCCATCCCCTTTTACCATATCTCTGCTATTTTCCACCAGAAAAGAGCAATTTTATGTAAGAAAACAAGCATTGTTGAGTTTAAACATTTATTCTGTACTTAAATGGTTTAGAAATATCAGATTTATATTTCTTTAATAGAAATATAAAACAAATATTTGGTTAATAATAATGGGTTAATTAACCAAATAAATTAAATATTTGGTTAATAATTGGTTATTAATTAACCAAATTAAATAAATATTTGGTTAATAAGTGCTTCACTGTTGAAATTACCTATACTTGTTAAATTTCTAATCACGTAATTTCTTACTACACCCCTTCTCAGGGATTCCTTCTGTAAGCATGAAGAGTGAGGAGAGTATCTGCTCTAGATTTATTTGTTGACTATTTTGTATTAAGTCTTCAGACTAAAGTCACTTCAGAAGTTATAATCCTCAATGACAGAAAATTCTGCTTCATGCATAAATGAAATCAGAAGTTATGCCAGTTTCTTCTTGTTAAATTTTTTGGAGGAGAGAACTAATAGGCCTTCAAATACTTGAAGACCATTATAAAACTCTGAGACTTGAAACTCCCATTTTTTTTGAAAAAAACAAAAACAAAAACAAAAACAAAAACAAAAAAACAAAAAAAAAAACTTTAGTCTAGCAGCAGACTTGGAAATTAAGAAGTTAAGCGTAGAGGTACCCCAAACTATATATACCTACTATGTACCCACAAAAATAAAAACAAAGAGAAGACTGTCATAGGATTCTTTGAGGATAAGATTGCATTTTTTAGGGACTCTCATTCATTTACCAATTCTATATGGAGCACCTATTAGCACAAGGAACTATGGAGATAAAGACATAGGCAACAACTGAGAAAAATGTACAGTATCTCCTTATTTCTAGGCCTAGTAGCAAACATGCTGTCTTGCTATTGCTTAATGGTACTGAATTAAACACAGATTAGGAAACTCTGCTGTGAATAAAGAATCTGAGTGTGAGTCTGCTTCCTGGTGATCTGATTTCCTTATGAACGATCCTACTTAAAAGACTCATAAGCTGTTCCTTTGAAAGTATTACTGGGTCTTTATAAATAAATTATTTTCTGTTGTTTATGATGACCGCTAAGAATATGTGCAAATATATGATTAGATAAATATAAAACAATACCATTTACACAGGAGATATTATAGTCAAGGTTAAATTGAACAGCTTACCATTGACAGAAATTTCTTTCCTCCACTGAAAACTCTCATCGAGCATCTTCAGTGTTTCATCTACAATATTATGTCTCCAAGATAAGTAACTTTCAACCCAATTATCATCTTGTTGTAGCCTTTCAACATCACGTGCATCATATTTATCTGATTTATCTAGGGAAAAAGCAGTAATAAACATCCAAGTCAGATTAATTCTGCAGTGAAAAATAACCACTAATGCCAAAGGAGAAGAAAGACTCTGAAGACAAAGTTAAGCTATTTGAGGATAGACTCAGGGATGTAGTTCAGATAAAAGTGCAATTTAAAAGACTGAAGGTACTATTGTTTGGATATGATTTGTTTGGTTCCGCCAAGTCTCTTCTTGAAATCTAATGCCCAAAGTTGGCGGTACGCCTGGTGGGAGGTGTTTGGGTCATGGCGAGGTTCCCTCATGAGTAGTTTGGTGTCATTCTCATGACAAGGACTGAATTCTTGCTCTTAGTTCCCACTAGACCTGAGTGTCAAAAAGAGCCTGGTACCTCCTCCTCTTTCTCTCTCGTGCTTTTTCTCTCTCACCATGTGATGCCTGCTTTCCTTCGCCTTACCTCATGAGTACAAGCTTCCTGAGGTCCTGACCAGAAGCAGATACTGACACCAGGCTTCTTGTATAGCCTGCAGAACCATGGGCCAAATAAACCTCTTTTCTTTATAAATCACTTAACTTCAGGTATTCCTTTATAGCAACACAAATGGACTAAGACTGATGGAATTTCTAAGTGTGAGGAGAATACAGTTATCTAAAGACTGCAGGTTTAAGTAAGCCACTACAGATGTTAAAAATTATACCAGAGAAAAATATTTGGTACAGCCCTCTCTAAAACTATACACCAACATCTGGGAAGATCAATTATGTTATCTGAATTTGAAATTCTTAAGTCAATGAAAAATAAAGAAATTTCATATGTAAAGAAATAGCTAAGTTGTACTTAAAAAAGACATTTATTTGGCAAGTGTCATTAAAAAACAATTAACTAGGCTGGGTGTGGTGGCTCATGCCTGTAATCCCAGCACTTTGGGAGGCTGAGGCGGGCGGATCACCTGAGGTTAGGAGTTCGAGACCAGCCTGGCCAACATGGTGAAACCCCATCTCTACTAAAAATATAAAAATTAGCTGGGCATGGTGGCACACCCTGTAATCCTAGCTACTAGGGAGGCTGAGTCAAGAGAATTGCTTGAACCCAGGAGGTAGAGGTTGCAGTGAGCTCAGATGTGCCACTGCACTCCAGCCTGGGTGACAGAGTGAGACTGTCTCAAAAAAAGTAAAAATAAACAAAATTAACTAAATACAAAAAATAAGGACAAAAAACAAACAACAATAAAAACAGTAAAAAAAAATTAAGTATCTAAGGAAAACTGACCATGTATGCCATATTATGGTATTTACTATTTTCAGACTCTGGTCAACATTTCCAATAATTTCTTGGAATAATTGTTTCTAATAAGAATAATTTCTCATCAGTTGCACACACACACAATATATTCCTACTAACTTGCATAGCAGACATTCCTCCTTCCTTGCCTTGTCTATTATTCTGTAACTGAACTTTCCTTGTCTCTGCACATCCAGATGCTACCATTCTGTAAGTCTCCCTTCAATGCTCCCGCTTCCATAAAATTTTCCCTGAGTTCAGTATTAGGTTGGCGCAAAACCAATTACTTTTATGGGACTTGAACTAAGCTTTTCTTAAGGTGCTTACCACTTTAACCTTGAATCAGAGTTATTGGTATACAGGCCATATTTTCCAAATAGACAGTAGAGACAGAGAGTCTATACATCTAAGCATCCTCCAAAGCAGATTACAGCAGTGCCAATGAAAAGGCCTTCCACAAACATCTGTTGATGGAATCTATTCCTTCTCATTTTTTTCTCAGTCATACCCTCCCTAAGGTTCATACACAAAACAAAACGAAACAAAGCAAAACAACTTCAGGAAATTCCCTGGCTCCTTCATTTCCTTTTCTTCTGCATCTAGTTAGTTGCCAGGTTTTATAGATTGTATCTCTTCTTGATTTGCACTGTCTTATTTCAGGGCCTCAGAGATAAGAGCTGAAAGGCCAGGAAAATATAAAGTGCATTCAGAGCATTGTCTTCTTTGAGTCTCAATTTCCTTATGTTTAAGCTGTTTTATATACTCACAGTGCTGTGTGAGGATGGGATGAAAAAGCATATATGAAAGTACTTGGAAATTTAAAGCACTATAAAATATATGATGAGGCCATAAATCATGTATTTAGTAGAGTGTTGCCTTGGATATGGCTTTTAATATCTGGGTTGTATTTTTCTAATCTATTAAATGAGTGGTTCTGTGGTAGGTAATCTGAGAAATTGTTGTTTAGCACTGCTATTTGGAAATTCATCTGTATTCAAAGCACTTTTTTTTTCTTTTTTTCAAATAAAAAGGGTGGCATATGAAACAGGTGACTAATTCAGCTGGCACCTCAAATATACATATCATGCAGAAGTGTTTTATGCATACTACCCCATTTTGTCACACAGAACACTGAAAGAACATACACTCAAGTGTCAAGATTTAATACAATTTACTGTTTTATCAGGGACTTTCTAAAATCAAACTGGCTTTTTTTTTTAAACTGAGAGCGCTGACAATGATGACTACAATGACTACCAGCCTGGATTTGGGCTAAGGAGCCAGTACTGATTACACACCATTGCTTCTGTGTAATCAGTGCAAATGTAAAGAAAGTGAAAAAGGTAAATGGTATCTTAGCATTATTACGAAAATAGTTTTGACCTCATAGCTTTCTGAAAGTCTTGGGGATCCCCTAGGGTCCCCAGATATATTCTAAAAACCAATTACTTAGAACAATATCTGGCAAGTGGTAAAAACTCAGTAGATATTAGCCATATTAAGAATAATAAAACATTATTGTCATCATTTTTACCACCACTGCCAGTACCATCACTAGGGATACCATAAACAAATGAATGCCCATTACTAAGAAATTTAAAGCCCACAGCTCTTTGATAGCTTTCAGCAATGTTGATCTTTGAAATTAGAAACCCACATTTATATTAAAATGATTATTTGTATTAATGTTCTTTCTTACATATAAAATGCTTCCTTACATAGAAAATGGACTTCCTTACATATAAAATGCTAGTTGTTGACCATTTACCCCTAGACAAATATAAATGAAATCAGAGTGGGGGAAAGAAAAGAGAAGATCAAGATTTGAGAGCTTAGGCACATGGGGGTTGGTGGAGAGAGGCAGGAGAAAAGTAGAGGCAGAAGAAGACACAGGACAACAGGACAGAAGAGAGGAGTGAGGGGAAAGAGATGGGGAGAGATAGCTAGAATGAGACAGAGAAAGAATAAACTGAGCATTGAAGGTAAGGAAAACATGGCCTGGAACCACAAGGCCAAGGGTGATAATTAACTGTGCTTATGTCAACACAATTTGCTGCTTTCACACACAGCCCTCAGACAACTGAGCCCTCAAGTGATTGGAAATTTTCAGAAAACCAGTCCTTTGGTAAGTTCAGTTGTGCTATGGTTTGAAGCAATCCTCTCCTAAATTCAGGTGTGGACAATGTGACAGGATTAAGGGATAGGGCCTTTAGGAGGTGATTAGGCCATGAGGGTTCCTCCCTCATGAGTGGGATTAAGGCCCTTATAAAAGAAGCTTCTCGCAGCAGTGTCCTCCTCTTGCCCTTTCACTTGCTGTCACAGGAGGACACAACAAGAAGGCCCTTACTAGACATCAAATACTGGCGCCTTGATCGGAGACTGCCCAGCCTCCAAAACTGTGAGAAAATAAATGTCTGTACTTTATAAATTACCGTGTTCTGTTTTTTATAAATCACTCAGCCTCAGGTATTCCTTTATAGCGAGACAAATGGACTAAGACTGATGAAATTTCCAGCACGAAATGGACTGACAAGATGTTACAGAAAGATGCTAAAGATGTACACTCAAAAGGTAATCTAAAGATATAAAAACACACATGTGTGCACACACACATGTATGTACACACACATGCACCCCTAGGACATTTTTTTGAAAAACTTTACCTATCAACAATTAAAAGTGTAGAGATTAGGGTAAGAGGGTGTAGTCAGCGTTCTCTAGAGGGACAGACCTAATAGGATAAATATATATATTTACGTGTTAGTCTGTTTTCATAATGGTTGCTGATAAAGACATATCTGAGACCGGGAAGAAAAAGAGGTTTAATGGACTTACACATGGCTGGGGAGGCCTCACAATCATGGCAGAAGGCAAGTAGGAGGAGGAGCAATTCACGTCTTACATGGATGGTGGCAAACAAAGAGAGAGCTTGTGCAGGGAAACTCTCATTTTCAAAACCACCATATCTCATGAGACTCACTCACTATCATGAGAACAGCGCAAGAAAAACCTGACCCCACAATTCAATCACCTCCCACCGGGTTCCTCCCATGACACATGGGAATTATGGGAGTTATAATTCAAGATGAGGTTTGGGTGGAGACACAGCAAAACCATATCAGAAGGGTTCAGTTTTACACAAAGATATGTGTGTGTGTGTGTGTGTGTGTGTGTGTACACACATATATATATGTTCTACCTGTCCTCATACACGAATGATACCTTGTCTCATGATGCCAGTGAAAACCACACCAAAAACCAACATTAATTCCAAGTGGTAGATTTTAAAGCCTCATCTCTGTATTTCTTTAAAATAGCTAATTTCAGCCAATTCTTCATGAAGAAACCTTCTTAACGAACTATCAGCACCGTATGGTTCATTGGCCATTTCTACTATTTATTTGTTCTTATATGAATTTTGCTTTGTAAATTGTTCTTATATTTACACAAGTGTATTACCACCAAATAAATTGTAAAGTCCATAATTTGGCAGAGAAAGAACTAAAGATACATGGCAATAGTGATATGTCTCTAGGAACACACAGTATTAAATGTTCCAGGGTAAAGATGACCTGTCTCTCTCAGCTATTCATCTCTCTCTATACACATGCATGTGTGTGTTCTCTCTCACTCACTTTGTTTCTCTCACATACAGTTTTTTAAATAAAACAAATTAATATTTTTTAAAAATTGTGTTGTAAGATAAAGAAACTATAGTGCTTACTTGTAAAATAGCAAACTTTATTATTAACTTTTCTTTTTTTCTCTTGCATTTGTTGGTTAATGATGCTACCAACAGGTCAGAAACTGTGTTTTAAGGCTAACAAATGGAAGAAAATTTCTGGCCATATTCAGGATATAGAGTAGAGTGATAGAAGATCCATACTACTATGTATAGTGAAGCTAAGCAAATCACTCTAGGCCTTATATTCTTCTCTGTAAAATGGAAATAAGGTCTGTCTACCTACAATATCAGATCAAGAACACTGAAAAACTTAAACACTATACAAATGAATTTCTATCAACATATGATAGAATGCTAACCATAAAAAGAAGAATAAATTCAAATTTACCTATTAGTTAACCAGTAAGGAAAATCTTGGAAGTATTTTGTTACTATAAATGTGCCTAAATTTCAGATAAAGGTTGAAAAAATACAGAAGTATTCTAATAATGAAAACTAGAGAACAGTTAATGTTCTACAGCAGCAAACATATAACTCTAGATCATTATAGTAATTTAAAACATTTTAGGATCTCTTGTTTCTCCATGACTCTGAGCACAGATCCACTGAAAGTCCTTCTAGGACCTTAAGAGAGCATCTGTATTGGATGGGCTATGTCTATTGGCTGGACTGTGTAAATGTCAGTAATGGGTGTGATCAAGACAAAAGAATAAAATATTTCTTGAAGATTATTCTCTGCTGGTTGGCCACAACATATTCTGAATTTCTACTTTCTTGTGAAACTGTTAAGACTGAGAGACAGGTAATCTCCTATAATGGGATTAAGCCATTGGCCTATAACAGTGATTCTGCAGCTTCAGCACATATATTAGAATGATTAGGAGGGCTTGTTAAAACTGGGATTACTGGGCCCCACCCCTGGACTGTCTGACTCTGGGTGGGAATTGACAATTGGCATTTGTAACCAGTTCCTACATACCGCTGATGCTGCTGGTCAGGGACCACACTTTGAGAACTGTTGTTCTACTGCAGGAGCTGACAAACTTATTCTGTATAGGCCCAGATGGCAAATATCTAAGACTCTGACGGCCATATTATATCCCCTGTTGCTGATTTTTTTTTTCTCTCTCTCTCTCTCTCCTCTCTCTCTCTCTCTCGCTCGAGATCTTTCTCTCTGTCATGTGTGTGTGTGTGTGTGTGTGTGTGTGTGTAACAACCCTTTAAAAATACAAAAAAAATGATTGGTTCAAGGGTCATACAAAAACAGGACTTTGCTGATCTCTGGTCTAGTGTAAAGAGGGGAGGTACTTTCTGCTTCAGTTCTTATCCTTTAAGAGCTGAATTCCTTAGCCCACTTGAACAAGCAAAGCTGTTCTCCAGGTCTTCATCAGTCAGCAGCCAGTTATCCAGGTTAATTAGATATAATGGACCTTGGTGTATTCCTGTATATTATGGACTCTGCCTCAAGGTCGTGGCATAAGCACGCTCTCTCTAATCATTCACTTGGCTAATTTTGGTCAAATGGGAAAATGTTTCATCAAAACTAATAGGATAATAGCAAGAGTCAGTCATTTTGAGAGGAGCTCCTCAAATAGGGGATGGCATGATGGGAGTGGGACTGATGCTGTCTCCTCTACTAAGCTCCACGAGGTAAGGAACTTTGAAAAATCACACCCTGCTCCCTCCAACTCTGCCTGACACAGTAAGTACATGCTAAATCTTTGTTACTGAATGATTAGCCATGTATAAGTCTATCCCCCCAGCAGACCTTGAGTTCACTGAGGACCCAGAACTTCAGTAATAAATTGTTTTCTTTCCCTTTGGAAAAGTTAAAACATTATAGAATAGAAAATAATGTTAACAAATACTTATGTAGCTGTGACCCCAAATTAACAAATAGTAAGTTATTGGCTTCAGTTTTTTTTTTTTTAATAAAAGGGCTAGAATACCACAGATTAAGCTGAAGTTACCCCTCGATCTTCCCATAAAGCCTTACATTTCTTTGTTAGGTTAAGCAGTTTAGAGGTTTTTGTGTTGTTGTAAGTCTATGACAAGATTGGCAAATCTTATACCTTATATTTTCCTGTTGTATTCACAACTAAGTTATCCTATATAATGTAGAGTTATTGAAATAATAGCAGAAATCATTGTTTTTTTTCCTCTGACTTTGTGGGAATTATCTGATGTTCCCCAATTAAACATGACATTTGCTGTAGGTTTTTAGAAGATACACTTAACTTTATGTACTTTGGAGTTTCCATTGTGATGTCCTCTTTAACCCACGGGTTATTTAGCAGAAGAATTACATACGTTGCTGAGAAGTTGGTAATCCATGGATTATTTAGAGGTGTCTTATTCTAGTTTCTTATTACATGACATATTTTTAAGTATCTGTTTTTGTGACTTCTGATATAGTTGCTTAATAATGTATGAACATGGTCTGTATGATGTAGCTTCTTTGGAAATTTCTGAGACTTCCTTTATGACTTATTATGTGGTAAATGTTTGCAAAAACTCTGAAAGTACAAATATATATTCAAAAAGTATAGATTCTCTACTAGTTGGGTAGGCGAGTCTATATACTTATATACACAAACACACACAAACATATATATCTATA
The DNA here is from genome assembly GCA_963573385.1 of Cacajao melanocephalus. NCBI lineage: Eukaryota > Metazoa > Chordata > Mammalia > Primates > Pitheciidae > Cacajao > Cacajao melanocephalus. The sequence continues at coordinate 78,088 of CAUYLG010024885.1, forward strand.
ATCAAATTTGCTCATTGTAGTGTTAAAATCTAAATCTTAATTTCTTGCCTGCTTGTTCTATTTCTGAAAGAGCGTTTTTAAAATCATTCAACATGTTTGTAGATTTCTTGAGTTCCCCTTATGATTCTGGGTGCTTTTGCTTTAAGTATTTTAAGGTTATATGATTAGGTAGTTTTTTATGTTGTTAGTTCCTAGGTGTTATACCCTTTTAGGGTTCCTTTTATCACTAATAGTATCCCGTTTTATATGTATTAACATCTTTCACCCTAAGTAACATTTTACCTAACGAAAGTACTGCCGAAAGAAGATTACTCTCGGTTAATATTTGTTTTGTTTATCTTTTCCCATCGATTTTCAACCTTTCTATATTAATTTATTTAGTCTCTTGAAGACTGCATGCAATTAAGATTTTTAAAAATCTATTCTGATATCTAATATGTAGAAATTAGTTTATATTTGTAGTAACTATTGATAAAGTTGAGATAATTTCTGCTGTCTTTTGTGTTTTCTAGTAACCAAGCTTCTTTTTTTCTCATTTTCTGCTTCTTGCTGGAGAGATTACTTTTTCTCCATTCCCCTTTTCATTCCTCCACTGGTGTGGAAGTCAAACATTTTATTTCTGTCTTTCGATGGTTACCCTTATTTTAAATATTCACACTCAAAACAACAAAATCTAAAGTTAGTATTTCTATCCTCATTCTGAAATTTCCTTGTAATACTTTACCTCCATTTCTACTCTTATGATTTCTATTAATTTTTTCTTAGTATCTACATTTAGATTTTTTATTTACTAATTTGCCTACCCATTTATTTGCTTTTCATTACTTCTTGCATCCCTCTACTTCCTTTGGTGTACTATTTACTTATTAGTGAAGTAGACTAGTAGGTATTTTTTTTAAGCAGCAATGGTCAATCTTTGCATGCCTAAAAAGTTTTACCTTCACTTTTGAATAAATGTTCTAAGTGAGCAGTTATTTCCATCAGCACTTTCAGAAAATTATTTCACTATTTCCTAGCAGTACTGTTACTGATGAGAAATCAAGTGTCAGAATTTGATTTTTGTTTCTCTGTAGACAATGTGTCATTTCTCTTTGAGTTGTTAGATTTTCTCTGTCCTTGGTGTTTTTTGGTTTCACTAAAATAAGTCTTGAGATTAATTTCTTTTTCTCTATGATGCTCAGATTTTCTTATGGTTCTTTAATCTGAGGATCTGATGTCTTTCATAAATTCTAAGTAACTGTCAATTATTATTTCTTCTAATAGCACTCTGTTTTTTTCCTTCTGGAACTTTGATTAAATGTATATAGGGTTTCTCATGCTTTTTACTTTTCCTTACACATTTTTATCTGTTTTTTCCTCCAATGATCTGGGTATAGAGTAGGCACTTGTAGAAAAACTTTAAAATTATCTATGACTGTCTTACGTCAGTTGTGAATAAATAGCAGTATAATGGGAAAAGAAAATTGTCTGCAAACCATGGCCCAACTAGTAAGTACTAGCTTCTAATATCAAAGAAAATTCTACACATATATGCCAAATCTTTATAGTCACTACAAATTCAGCTTAAACTAGTTTTGATTGAAATGTAGAAAATTTTTGTCCTCCTAGTCCTTGTAAAACGGCTGCCGGAAGAAAAATCCTTTAGGAATTTCTGTGAGCACTACGCCATCTCCTAGAGATCTTATCAAACCAAAATTCTTGTTAGAGAGTAAATTTTCAGTAATGAAAAACATTCATATGATAGAGTACTACTATCAAGGGCACACAGTAGATTTGGTAAACAGATCACTCCTCTCATGTGAGCTTTCCAAATGACGATGACTAAAACCAAACTGACATCTTAGAAATGACAGTATTCTAGTAACAGAGTCTTCAGAGCTGAACATTTCCCTAACCATTCAGAATGAGGATATATGAAGAATAGGTATAAACAACTTAAAGAGATGAGTTAAAAAAAAGAAAAAAAAGAATATTTGCCAGGCACTGAAAACAGTCATTACTGAAAAGAAAGATTCAAAAATAAATAGGTTTATCAATTCTCTATCCCAACACAAATTTATCACTCAAGTCTCCAATGTGAAGTTACAATCTGATATTCTCTAAAGCAGTCTTGATATTTTTAGATATGTATTAAGGACAAAAATTGGTAATTATTTTTTAAATAATTTTTTAATTGCCAAAAATTATATTTATGTTATACAACATGATGTTTATATATTGTGGGATAGCTAAATCAAGCTAAATAACATATGCATTACTACACATACTTATTTTTATACTGAGAACACTTAAAATCTACACTCTCAGCAATTTTCAAGTATACAATACATTGTATTAATTATAGTCTCCATGTTGTACCATGTATCTCTGGAAATTATTCCTCCTGTCTGACTGAAATTTTGTGTCCCTTGACTTACATACCTTGAATCTTCTCTCTCAACCCTCACCCCTCTAGCCCCTGGTAACCACTATCCTATTCACTACTTGCACGAGTTTAATGTTTTTAGATTTCACATTTATGTGAGATCATGTGGTATGTGTCTTTCTGGGCCTGGCTTATTTCACTTAACATGTCTTCCAAGTTCACCCGCATTGTTATAAATGATAGGCTTTCTTTCTTTTTAAAACGCTGAATAGTATTCCACTGTGTATATATACCACATTTTCTTCATACATTCATCTGATAAACTCTTAAGACCTTTTCCTCTTATTCTGATAACAGCTTTAAAAAGGTTGACCTTGAGAATGTTAATGATGGAGCAGAATTTAAGCAAATTCAATTGTGTCTGTTTATTAACCTATCTTTTAAAGGCTTCCTCTTCCACTTGGGGATAATAATAACTCATTAGTTATGAGAACTAATCTGTGATCACCCACCACATGCTAGCCTAAAAGAGAGCCAGGTGCAGATGCAAAGATGAATGGAGCCTGAGCTGGTCTCTTGCATGGTTCATAGTCTAGACATGCGGGCAAACTCTCTGGTAGTATAGTTACATTTTAAATGTAATTTCCTTCCACCCTTCCTTTCAAGAAAGAGTAATCAATAAGGACAATTCCTGTTATATGTTCCCTTTACCCTACAGGGGTTCCTTCCATTTACTGCTTATCTTCCTGTCCTTGAAATTCTCCTTTTTTTTGTAATCTACAATAATAAAGTTTCCTGGTTCTCTTCTCTAACCACTTTGTCTCCTTCAGCCTAATAAAATGAAGCCATTCCTCAAAGCTAATGCTTAATTAAAAAAAAAAAAAAACGACAAAATAAAGATATTTTCAACACCAAGAAAGTTTACTACTAATAGATCCCACCAGGGGAAATCTAAAGGTTATGCTTTAGATGAAACAACAATGACGTAGGATACAAGTGCTGAAACTCAAGAAGAAATGGTAAATCAAAATAGTAGTAAATATACGAGAAGTAAACAAACACTGACATATAAAACAATAATAAATTGGGGGAGTGGTAAATTTAGGGAATCAGGTTAGTGCTAAACAATGACTATATCCTACAGGGAACAGAAAAGAGGAAACACTCTGAAGCTGACATAATCTTGATGTCAATATTGCACAAGAAAAATACTAGAAAGGAAAATTATAGGCCAATTTAAGAACACAAATGTAAAATTCTTAAACAGTAAACTGAATTTAGCAATTTATTTAAAAAATCTTATCAATGTAATCTAATGTATTAACACAGTAAAGGAGAAAAATCAAATGAAAATGTCATAAAATACAATAAATGTGTGCAACAGATGAAGAAACTGCATTTAGTAAAACTCAGTCATTAATCATGATGGAAACTAAACAAAACAAACAAAAAACCTAAACTAGCAAACCCAAAATGGAAGAAAATATCTTCACTTTGATAAAGAATATATACAAAGACCATACTTAATGGTGACATGTTCAGAGCTATCTTTCCACCATAAGGAAGAAGACAAGTAGGCTTTTATCACTGCTTCTATTCAACGGTGTTCTAAAAGTTCCAGCCAATGTAGTAAAGGAAAAGCATTGGAAGATTTAAGAGTTGGAAACTTAGAAAGAAAACGGTCAGTATTTCAAGGTGGTTATTACGTACATAGAAATCCCAAGTAAGTTATCAGAATTTATAAGAGTAAATTCAATATTAATGGAAAAAAGTCAATATATTTCCCATAAACCAGCAACCATCATTGAGAAAATATATATTAAGACATACCATTTAAATAACAACAAAAATAAAATACATACGGTATTTAGGAAGAAATATAACAAAAGATTGTGTGAATGACTATAGAGAAAATTATAAATCTTTCAGTAAGGAAGACTTCAGCAGATAGATGTATATACCAGCTTCTTGGATAAAAAGACTCAACCACAATAATGTCAACTTCCATTAAATTATCTTCTGATTTAACACAATACCACTGAAATCCCAACAAAAGTGGCTTTTGTTTTGTTTTGCAGAAACATAATAAGCTGATTCTAAAGTTTACATAGAAGTAGTAAGGGCCAAGAAAAGCCTGAAGGAGTAATTTTCACAGAAGCAGAAACCAAAGGTCCCATAAAGATATGAAAAAAAAAAAAGCTCAATCTCACTGGGATTCAAAGACATTAAAACCATAAAGAGATCTCCCAACACGCCCATGAGATGGGCAATTTTTTTTTTAAGTTACAGTGCCAATTTTTAGAGTGTAGGAAAACAAAGATGCTCAAATACTGCTGGTTAAAATGAAACCTGGTGGAATCACTTTGGGAATCAGTTCAGCATTATCTACTAAAGTTAAACATGAAAAAATGTGCCTATTCTACTACCTACCCATTTTACTGTAAGAAACAAACCCTAGAGCAGCAGTTCTCAAACATTTTGGTCTCAGGACACCTTTTACACTCTTAAAAATAATTGCGGATCCCCCAAAACTTCTTTGTTGATATGGGTTATATTTATTGATAGTTATTGTATTGGGTATTAAAACTGAGAAAAAGAATTAGACATGAGAAAATACAAGCACACAGTCTACAGCCATCAGAACAATGGCATCATCACATGCCACCCAGCCTCTGGAAAATGCCACCATATGCTTGTGAGAGGATGAAGGTGAAAAAGGAAAATGATGGTTTAGTATTATGAAAACGTTTTGACCTCTCAAACGCCTTGAAATGGTCTCAAGGAACCCCAGTTCTTGAATCAATTTTGAGAACCACTGCCCTAGAGAAATTCTTGCATGTGTGCAGCAGACATGTATAAGGATGTTCATAGCTGCACTGTACATGATACAAAAACCTGGAAACAACCCCAAACCCATGAATTGGTATATTCATTCTATCAGCTAGTACACAGCCATAAAAAGGAATAAATTAGTCATATCTGACAATATAACTGAATTTTGAGCAACAGAAGCAAATCAGGAAAAAATATATTCACCTTTAATATAAAGATCAAAAAGAGGCAAAACCTAATAAAGTATTGGTGAGGAATATATCATAGGTTATAAAACTAATGAGAAGTAAGAGAATGAGTAACACCAAATGCAGAAAAAGTAACTGTTCCCTGAATAGCAGGGATGGGGATACTGGGAGGCTCTAGATCTTTGGCTGAGTAGTGAGCACATGGGTGTTTTATTCATGTTTTATACATTCTGTACATAAACAGAATTCTAAAACTCAAAAATATTAAGCCTAAACAGAACAACAATTAAAAGACTAGAAAAATTGCCTTTTTAAAAAAAACTGAGATGGAGTCTTGCTCATGTCACCCAGGCTGGAGTGCAGTGGTGTGATCTCAGCTCACTGCAACCTCCACCTCCCAGGTTCAAGTGATTCTCCTGCCTAAGCCTCCCGAGTGGCTGGGATTACAGGTGTCTGCTATCACACCTGGAAAAAGTCACTTTTAATAGCAAAAACCTCAATTACTTTTGCACCAGGCTATTAACCTAATAGCCATAGAAGAAACAACAAAGGAATGGGTAATTTTGGATATATTCAAAAACTGAAAAAAAAGTAAAAGTGACATAAACAAGAAAAGCTCAGACCAATATTAAAAGTCGTACTAATAAAAAGATGTTTAAACTACAAATGAATGTAAATGCATGAAAATTATTTACCCTTATTAGCAAACAAGAGCAAACTAAAACAATGATCGGTTAAGAAACAACAACACTAAATGTGAGTAAGGCTGTGGTAAGACTAACACTCCCCTACAAGCTGGCAGGAATGAATATTGGTACAACATCCATGGAGGAAGTTTAGCACATATGATCGAAGGCCTGAAATATATGAACACTCTTAAAACCAATAATTCAATTTCTGAACACGAATCTTAAGGAAATAATCTGAACTACTACACAAAGAAATCTGTATTAAATGAAAACTGGGAAGAATCTGAATGTCCACGAAGGGTCTACCTAAGACAAAAGATAAGAAAACTATCCTTTATTTATAGAACCAAATATTAAATGGCAATCTACAATGTTGCTTACTTCATAAATATGGAGAAATAAAATCATGTCAATAAAAATGTATTTTGTAACACACAAAATTATATACAGAATAGTCTTGTAACTTTGTTTTCTGAAGTGTATTAAAAAAAGACTGTAAACAATGTATCCACTGTTAGCATACCTATCTCTGAATGGTGAGTTTCATGGGGGTTTCTTCAGACATTTTTGGTATGAACCAAATTAATTTAAATGAATTCATATACTTGTAAAGCCAGACGACAAACCTCTCAATGGCTCTCCATACCAACTAAAGTGCAAACACATCTCTTTGGTACCCAAGGCTCTCTACACTATAGTCCCACAGTATTTAGCCATGTGTGCTTACTTCCTTAAGGTTTATCAAAGTGGACTTCCTATTGCTTCCCAACATGCCCCATACCTTCTGACCTCAATGCCTCAGTTCAGACTATTCAATCTGCCTGGATCACCTTCTCTACCTGGCTGAGTTCTACCATCTTCCAAAGTTCATGAGAAACACTACCTTTTTAATGAATTTTTTTCTAACTGTGCTAAGCTAGTCACCCCAGCCAGATGTTATTTGACTCTTACAAAAAATATTTCAGCACCATTACTCTTAATACAATTTGCCTTAATTTTAATAGCTATCTCTGTTTTAATGCCTCTACTAGGTTGTAGTAGTTTGAGAAGGGGCGGGCTCTATCCTTCTTCCACTCTTTCTCTAATACTGATACACTGCTTCCCAGAATTAGACATATAATGAGTACTTAAGGAACTTAATAACTTATTGTCACAAGAGATTAGTCTTCTTTCTTGGGCATGAGAAAGAGGAAGAAAGAATGGGAAATGTTTCTCATTTGAGACTCGGCGTGGAATTTCTCAGAAACAATAAGGAAAACAGTACCATAATTATGGACTAATATTTTATTATTTTTGCCAGCCAAAAATCTATCCATAATGGTAACTTAATTTCCATGCACACAAAAATGTGCTTGGAATTCCCAAGAACCTACCTCCAAAAGCATTTCTGGAATACAGTTTGTGCTTGAAGTGATAAACTTGCAGAAAATAAACACTCTCCTTTCGGAAAAGCATCAACTTTGCTTAAGTCTGCCTTAAGCCTCTTCTGAAACAAAATATCGTTAATGACAATAGAAAGGGTGAAAGAAAAAGTAGGAAAGTGGATGTTCTAAACACCTGAGTTAATTTCTAAAAGCAAATTCTAAAGGGAAAATACAGGCAAATTAAAAAAAAAAACTCCTCTTATTATCACTTTCCAATTCTACCTTTGTCTGTTACCATATTCCAGGAAACAACTGAAACCTTAAGGTAAGAAAGTCTTCAAAGGCTTCTATTTTGTTTTTCCATGCAAATCTTTAAAATTGGACTAATCTTATGTATATATTCAAATATTGCTATATTCAGTGAGTATGTATTGAGAACTGTACTGGGCATACAAAGGTGAGTAAGACATACAAGGCCTCTGCTTTCAATGTCTATTGGCTGTTACAGAACCCATGTACATTCTACTGGAGGAAATAAAAAACACACAAACCAATGAACAAGATAATTACAGATTACAATAAGGGCTATAAAGCAGAGAAAATAAACAAGACAAGGAGACGTTCAACAATCAGTGAAGGCCTGTCGGATATTTAAACACTGAAGAGGAAAAAGGACCAAGCCATGCTCAATACCTGGGTAAAATCTTTCCAGGCAAAGAGAAGTGGAAAGGTCCAAGATGGAACGGCCTCATTCTGTTTGAGGAATACAAACAAGGCAGTGTGGCTAGTTGTGTTTTTTCAAACTGGGGGTCATATTTTAAATTGTGATGTTAATTTGGTGGGTAATTGCATTTTTAAAAAGGAACTCAAATAGAAAAAAACACATCAGAGAGTCACATGTTTTCAAAAGTATTCTTTAATGAACTTTTGCTGCAGTTATGTGAGTGTGCACATTTGTACTGGGTTGCAACATATAACATGTATCTTACTTTGAACAGTGGTCAAATCTGCACTAAGCAAGCAGAATAATAACAGATGAGGATGGGGTGTGGGAGGCTGGCAAGAGCCAGATCACACATGGCCTTGCATTACAGGCCACCGTAAAGAATTGGGATTTTATTCTAAACACAGTTGGAAAGGCACTGAAGGGTTTCAAGCTGGAGACTGACATGATCTAATTTGACATCATGGTGTTGCCAAAAGATTACTGTAGTGAAAAATCAAGACATGAGCACCTAGACCTGGCCTAGCCAATAATACCAGGGATTTTGAGCAAATCTCTTAATCTCTCTAGACCACACTTTCTTCATTTTAAAAATGAGAAGGTTGCCCCAAGATGACCTTTAAAATCTTGTTTATTGCCTCATTTCTGCCTCAATTCTGCTTCCTCCCTTGGGCATAAATACATGACTATTGCGGTGTTACTGGCTCATTGGGTCTAATTCTGAGTTACTTCTTAAAATATTATAAACCATGTATAAACAGCTATAATAGTTATATATTTCTGTAGAAAGCAATTGAAGAATGATCCCTTTGTTGGAACTAGCTATATTATTAGAAATGAGAACTCTGGGTGAAAAATGGATTAAGGGCTTTTGCAACTCTCTGGTACAAAGTTTGGGGTGTGAAGAAAATTGGCAAGGAGGCATGAAAAGATTTACTGACCAGTATTTGAAACTGATTTCCATATTTGTTCTAGGTCATCAACTGATGTATAATCTAGGATGGTTTAAAGTTGCAGCGAACCTTTGCTGAGTACTAGTCAAGATGTAGAAGCTTAATGCCTTTCACAGTAACCAAAATGACTCTGAGGCAAAATACTCACTGAAAATCTACTATATGTTAAGACATGCTAGACAGTTTGATATGTGTTTTTTTTATTTAATTCTACTAACTTTATTATTTGCATTTCACAGATATGAAAACGGGCTCAGAATAGACAAGCTATTTAGTGGCAGGATCTTGATTATAATCGGTCTTAAGGTAGGCAACATATAAATCCTTATTCAATTCCATATTTACAATAAGTTATTCCATATGTTTTACAAAATTATTGTACAAGTATTAAATATTCAGTTAAGTACTTGACAACTCAAGTATCTGTGACATCTGAACACAGAACTTTCAACCAATAAATCAGTTCTGGACTCACAGGTACTTTGCAAGATACAGTTTGGGATGATAACTTGTTCCATCATTGGCGGGCCTATTCTGTGGGTAGCATGCTGGGTTGTACGAAAGCGAAATTAAGCAAAATATCCAAGGAATTTGTACACAGGATTAAGTACACATCAATAGTATTATGGCAGTTTCCAGGTACATTTTCTCTAGTGTTGCTGGTGAAAGGCCAGCAGTGGAACCGTGGACTGGAAAATGTCACCCGTGTTGTGGGCCTAACAAGTATCCTGCAAGTTCCATAAACACGAGGACATGCTAGAAACCTACCGATTTCCAACTTACATTAACCCTTTAAAGGAAGCATGTGACACACTTGATCATTTGAAGCAGCGCACACGGCTTGTCATGGAGAGGACAACGTTTGAGACGTGCCCAGCATCATCCTTGGGAGGGTCGAAAAGGTCCCTGACACCACCCACAAAGACACAACACTCCAGCAAAGTTGGAGATGCTTACCGCACACCTTACTTAACACTCAGAACAGAGTACCCACCTGTCACATACTCAGCTTCAAACCTGCGTCGGGTCTCAGAGATGAGCTTGGCTTTATTCTGGGCGTGATTCTGGATGGGAGACACGACGGGACCTTAGATACTGTTTGCATCAACCCGCTTACCCTCAGCCCAGCCCACCTGCACCCGGGCGCTCGGTCCCCGGGCCTCAGAGGCGGCTTCTGGGTCTGGGGACCCAGCGGTGGTGCAATAGACTCCTCACCTCGGCCATGATCGCAGTCGTGGATGTGATTGCAGTTGTCGCCGTCGCCCGATCTACCGTCGCCGACCGAGTATCTCATCACCCGCCAGTCCCGCCCAGAGGTAGACAGAGCAGGATGGGAGGGGGAGGCGGTCGCGTGACACCGGAAGGCGGACAGAAGTGCCGCCTCACCGCCCAATCCAATGCGGACGCCTGGGTCTGTAGGCGGGACCAGGCCCTCAGCCTAAGTCCCATTCGGTTCTCGTCTGGCCTCGCCCCGCGACGTCCCCCGCACTGCGGTCCCGCCCCCGCCAGCCGCGAGAACGCCGGCGCTTCCCCCGCGGAGCTCCGCCCTTGAGAGCTCGCGGGCTATTTGCTTTCACAACACCCCTAGGGCCCCGCCTCCTCAGCCTCCCTGGGCTACCTTCTCCGGGCTGGCTTCTAGGCTCCGCCTCCTCTGCGTTCGACGCAGCCTCCGCCTGGCCTCCCAGGATGCAGCTCGCTGGCGGGAGGTTTGGAGCAGATAGATACTGTATCCGCGTGGGGCATCCGGAATGTTGCCATTGCATTGAGGTAGGATGAAACACCGAGTCTTGCCTACTCGGGACTTCGCAGAGGGGGCGATGGGGCTGGATTTCCTCCCTTTGTCCCTGCATTGCGGGAGAGAGGGAAGGATGCCGGGTGTCTCATTCCTTGGAATGATAATTGGATTTTAAGTGCTACAATCAGCGATTCTTTTGCTTGAAACTTTTTTTCGTCCCTTCAGTATCCTTCCCACTTCAAGTGTGAGATACTTAACGAGCAAAATATCTGTGAAATATTTAATCTCAAATAATTATATAAAGTTAAATGATAAAAGCATCTTTCCGCTTATTAATTAAGGTAGTTCTCAAAGGGCGTGGGGGGAAGGGGTCGGTTTTACCACCCAGGGGACTTTGGGAACGTCTGGAGACATTTTTAATTGCCACTGCTGAGGACCGGGGGCAAAAGAATGCAACTGGCTTCTAGTGCTTAGAGACCAGAGACGCTGCCAAACATCCTGCAACGTACATGAAAAGTCGTAACAGTTATCCAGCGCAAAATGTCAATAGTGTCAAGGTTGAGAAAGATTTAGATTTAAAGGGACTGGAACAAATTTTGTGCGTTAGTTAAAAACAATTGAAAGAAAATCGTTGCACATACAATCTTGCCTTTTTTTAAAGTTGAAAGATACTAAAAACTACAAACAAATTGAACAGTTCCCCATATTTCCATCAACCGTAGTCATCCATGACAGAATGGCGTGTTAGCATCTTTTGTCCTAGACTTTTAAGTATATTTACATTTTATACGAAAAAATGCACACATTGTTCAAACATTGTTTGACTACAGCCTTAAAAGATATTTCAGATCTAACTAAAGTCTCTCTCTACCTCTACTCAGCTATCCTGGACACTTCCTTGTCCAGAATCAACAGTCATTCAGAATTTAGCATGAAATCTGTTTTTACATTTTTTATTTTGGATCATCTTGCCTGGGTTTGAATCCTGGCTCTGTCACTTCTTATCTACAAGCCTTTGAGAAGATCCTGAAACTCCATGCCTCAGTTTCTCCATCTATAAAATGGGATAGCAATAGTGCCTATGGCATAAGGATGTTGTCAGGAAGAAATGAATTAATCCAAAGTGCTTAGAATAGTACCTAGCACTGTTTATTCAGGAAAAAAAAAATAGTACATGTCACTATTTCTTGAGAAAGCACTCAGGGAATGTAGCTTTTGTAGGTAAATAGAAAATATATAATACTGTTTTGTTTCAATTTACATAGGTAATATACTGCAGTGTACATTTGTCTGCAACTTAATTTTTAATTCATTTTATATTTAAAATCTAACCATGATTTTATATTATTGATAGATCTAATTCATTCCTTTTAACTCTTGTATGATAGTCCATGTATATTTACTCATTCTGCTATTGGTGTTCATTGAGGTTTTTACTTTTTTTATATTGCAAATATCAGCACAGTGAGCATTCTAGAGCAATGTATTCATTCATATGAGGGATTATATCTCTGGGTTCATATCTACAAATGAAGCTACTGGATATATGCATTTCAGTTGACTGTCAAATTACCTTCAGGGTCATCTCTCCCTTTTATTAAGTACTCATAATTTTCTTCTAATTGTTAGTTCTTTTTCCAATCTGATCTCACTCACATCTTTAACACTGTCACCAGGATCTTTATAACTCAAAAGTACAGTCCTGTGATTTCTGTTTTTGAAAACTTTCAGTGGTTTATCATTACTTATATGAGAAATTTAGAAATCCTTAACATGACATAAAAATCTTCTTTAATCTTCCCAAATTCTCTAATTTAGTTGATTACCGTTCTCTCACGTTTACTCACATTTCGGGTATATTAGATAATGTTGAAAAAGGTGAGATCAATTTTGTGTAGGCCCCAACAAATAACTTACGTGGGGAGAAAAAAAGTTTTAACAGTGGGCCTATTTTGTAGGAAAGTTAATTTAGTTTGGTTAACAATGTCATATGTCTTGGAAAAACAACATCTATCATTATCTTCATAAAATTATGTTAGGTGCCATTTTAGTTGGGTGTCTTAATTCTACTTTTTTCCCAAAGATACTTTCTCTTGGTCACAATTGACGTGGTTTTTTAGACTTTTTGGACTTCATCTGCTCTTCTAGAATAATCTGGAACCACCCTGATTGTTTGTTTGAAGAATTGTGACATTTATAGTGCTAAAATGAATTTATGAGCATTTAAAAAGAATGAATATGTTTATTAAGTGGGGAGGGGGGCAGTAAAGAGTAGATGAGGATGATAATTTTATTGCTAGCTTACTATTTTTATATTAGCATATGCCTGTGTATACTATCCTTTTTCTACTATGCATATATATATCTGTTTTAATTTTATATACAAAATGCCGTCAACTTTGATGTATGGTAATATAGAACAGGAAAAAGTCAAATAATGCAGTATTTTATAAATAATCTGCTTTCTGGTTTCCATGCCCCGCCTACCCCACCCCGCCCTACCCACGCTGGAGTGCAGTGGCAGGATCTCCGCTCGATCTCGACTCACTGCAACCTCCGCCTCCCGGGTTCAAGCAATTCTCCTGTCTCAGCCTCCGGAATAGCTGGGACTACAGGCGCCCGTCACTATGCCCAGCTAATTTTTTTGTATTTTAGTAGAGACAGGGTTTCACCATGTTGGCCAGGATGGTCTCAATCTCTTGACCTCGTGATCCGTCCGCCTTGGCCTCCCAAAATGCTGGGATTACAGGCGTCAGCCACCAAGCCCAGCCCTGCAGCTGCTGTTATAACGTTGATAAGTAAAACATCAAATAGCCTATAGGCTAGAATAGTAAACCTGGTGCCCTGATAATCAGGATTTAAATAATGAGGGTTTGCTTATAATTGGACTAATAACATCTAAATTGAATCTTAGTTTGATTTGTTTCCAGATATGTTTCTATGTTTTAAAAAATGCTAGTTATTTCATTGCATGCAGGTTTTATGAACATATGCCAAGAACTTTTAAAATAGATGTTACAGCAGCAATACCGATCGTCTACTTTGTTAGCAGTTACACTTAAATAAAGCTGAGAAAAAAGTTAAAATTAAATTCATTTTAGCAATGAATTTAATTTTAATGATTGAGTATTAATTAGATCTAATTAATAAATAGCAAACACATTAAAAACAAAAGAGATTGAAAACATGTTGCATCAGTATAAAATATAGTGGGTATGCACATATATGTAAATTCAGTAAGTCTTGCAAAAACTTTCCACTCGGTAGTCATTTATGTTTTTAGATCTGTTTAATTTCATGAGAATGAGTTTGCTTTTTGCCTGGAGATCACATTGAAAGCAGGTTGAATTAGGATTATACAAAAGTTTTGAATGCCATGCTAAGCTTCGTAGCAATGGTTCTCAAGCTTGTTTTCTCTATAGCATTTCAATGCACAGTGTTTAGCATCTATTTTTCCAGGTAGTGATTCAAGAGTCACAGGTCTATTGAGAAGGGCAAGGGGCATGCAAGCTTTTGGATTAGGGGATGGACAGCAACAGGATCAAGTGTATATTGGAAGAAAGAGAGATGAGAATGAGGAAGACTAATTAAGAAGCTTTTACCTCAGCCTGAGAGATCCCAGCCTGAACTATAGTAGTGGCAACTGGAACAGAAAGTTGGAAGACAGATGTTTCTAACTTAGGGAACTTGATGATAACATTTAAAGAGCAAAATATAAGGGGCTTAATTTTCCTAAATTCTGACCATTTTACAATCAGATTTTCCTTACTCCTACCACATTTAAGTTATTGGTAAGTGAACCAGAGCATTGTACTGATTAAACGTTAGTTGTGATATTTAACATTAAAATAATGAAATTTGTACAGAGGTGATTTTTATTTGTTTTTGATATTAAGAAATCTGAAAAACTTTGAATAGGTAGTAAAAGATGATGAATTCTTAGAGCTTTACCTCAGCGTGTATTTCCTTTCCAGAAACCTAGAAAACCTGACATTGGACCTTTGAGAAATACATTATTATTCATACATTTTGATGGAATATGACTAATATGTTTATTTTCTCTAAATTATAGTTTCATAAGTAAAAGCCACAGCTTTGATTTACCTACCCTATCTTCTTTACTGATGAAGCTGAAACTACTTTGTGATACCTGTTGTCCCAGATCTTTGTGTTAATTACCTAGCAAAAACCAGTAAGCCAGTGACTTCTTTTTTTTTCTTCTTTATTTATCTGTTTTTATTGACACATTTTAATTGTATATATCTAGGGAGTACAATTTGATGTTTTGATACATACATACATTGTATAATGGTCAAGTCAGGGTATTTAGTGTATCCTTCCCCCATGAGTGGATCCTTTCTTCCTGGTAAGGATGTTAAAAATCATCTAGTTATTTTGTAATAAGTAATAAATTATACCTTACTATTAACTCTCTTTACCCTACTGTGCAATAGGACACCAGAACATATTCCTCTTATCTAATTGTAACTTCATATCCTTTGACCAACCCCTCCTGATTCTCCCATCCTCTCTCCCTTCCCCAGTCTCTGATAACCACTGTTCTACTCTCTGCTTCTATGATAGCAACTCTTTCTTAAGAAAAAAATTTGGATACCAGATATTAGTGAGATAAAGCAGTATTTGTCTTTTTGTGACTGGCTTGTTTAGCTTAACATGATGTCTTCCAAGTCTGTCCATGTTGTTACAAATGACAGGATTTCATTTAATTTTGTGGCTGTATTAATAGTATTCCATACTATGCATCAAAAATTGGTATATACACCAAATTTTTTAATCTATTGATTCATTGTTGGACACTTGGGTAGATTCCATATTTTGGCAATTGTAAATAGTGCTGAATAAACATGGGGGTACAGACATCTCTTTTACATTGATTTTATTCCTTTGGATATAGACCCAGTAGTGGGATTTCTAGATCATATGGTAGTTTTGTTTTTAATTTTTTGAAGAATTTCCATACTGTTTTCCATAGTGGCTATACTGATTTACATTCCCACCAGCACTGTGTAAGTGTTCCCTTTTCTCCACATGCTTGTCAACTTTTGTTATCCTTTGTCTTTTTAATAATAGCCATCCTAACTGGAAATAGGTGGAATCTCACTGTGGTTTTGATTTGTATTTTCCTGATGATTAGTGATATTGAGCATTTTTTTGGTATACCTGTTGGCCATTTGTGTGTCTTCTTTTGAAATATGTCTATTAAATTATTTCATCCATTTTAAAAATTGGGATATTGCTGTTCTTTATATATTCTGATATTAAGTCCCTATTAGATGTATAGCTTGCAAATGTTTTCTTACATTTTGTAGGTCGTCTCTTTACTTTTTTTTTTTTTTTTTTGCTGTGCAAAGCTCTCCAATTTGATGTAATCTCATTTGCTTCTTTTTGCTTTTGTTGGCTGTGATTTTTGAGATCTTATTTAAAAATCCTTGCCCAGTCCAATGTCATAGTGTTTCCTCTATGTTTTGTTCTGGTAATGTAATAATTTCAGGTTTACATTGAAGTCTTTAATCCATTTTGAGTTAATTTTTTTATATGCTGAGAGGTAGGAGTCTGGTCTCTGCAAGTGGATATGCAATTTCCCAGCACCACCATGTATTGAACAGACTGTCTTTTCCACAGTGTGTGGTTCTTGGCACCTTTGTTCAAAAATTTGTTGGTTGTAGGTGCATGAATTTATTTATGGTCTCTCCATTGTGTTCCATTAGTCCATATGTCTGTTTTTATGTCAGTACCCTGCTTTCTCAGTTACTGTAGCTTTGTAGTATGTTTTGAAATCAGGCGGTGTGGTGCTTTTAGGTTTGTTCTTCTTGCTCAGTATTGTTTTGACTATTAGGGGTCTTTTTTGGCCCCATATGAATTTGGATGATAGGGTATTTTGCTAAAAATATGATATTTTGCTAGACATTGCACTAAGTCTATAGATTGCTTTGGGTAGTATGGCCATTTTAACAATATTACCTCTACCAATCCATGAGCATGTGATCTTTCCATTAGTTTGTGTCATCTTCATTTTTTTCATTTGTATATTATAGTTTTCAGTGTAGAGATCATTGACCTTTTTGGTTAACTTTATTTCTAGTTATCTTATTTTTTTTGTAGCTGTTGTAAATGGAATTATTTTCTTGATTTCTTTTTCAGATAGTTCACTTATTAGCATATAGAAATGCTGCTGATTTTTATATATTGATTTTGTATCCTGTGACTTTACTGAATTTATTAGTTCTAACAGTTTTTTGGTGGAGTCTTTAGGGTTTCCTCTGTATAAGATTATGTCATCTGCAAACAAGGACAGTTTTACATCTCCTTTCCAATTTGGATGCCTTTTATTTCTTTCTCTTGCTTAATTGCTTTGGCTACGATTTCTTGTATGCAGTATATCGTAGACTGAATAAAGAGAGATCAACAACTTTTTTTATACGTGTGTTCAATATTGAGGATGTTCTTTTGTTCTTTATTTTACTAATTCTCTGAGTTTCCTTTCTTATAATGAGTTTGTTCAGAATAAGGGAATGCATGCTAGGACAGAGTGGTGGTTAAAAGTGTAGACTCAGGAGTCAGAAGGCTCCTTTTCCAAACTAGCACCATTGCTGATTATTGTTAACTGTGGATTACTGTTCTAACCTTGGAAAATTTTCTTACCTTCTTTAAAATAAGGCTTTCTTGCTTAAAAGGTGGAATAATAAGAGTACTTATTTTAAGAGAATAGTTGTTAGAATTAAATAATGCATGTATTGTACCTGCTATATAATAAGCTTGAATGATTGATAGCTATTATTTAATTCTTGTGTTCATTATAAGTTGTGTTAGTCCTCAATTTTTTTTCCTAATTTGAATAAGAGTAGTGACTTTGTGGGGTCATACATATGCATACAAATGCATTGCCTTTGTAAAGTAAGGTTTATTTGTATTTCTCCTATGGAGAGTTTTTAAAGCTTTGTTATAGCATCTCCTATTTTTATTCCTGGGGTTTCTTTTTTGTCATAGAGCCTATACAGGCTCCTGTCTCTAGGAAGCAGAAGCCCAAGTGCCTGAGCTGTGGGAGAAGCATAATTCAAAATCACTGTATTTGGAGAGACTGAGTTGCAAGACAAGTAAACCACTAATTGAATTGTCATTGTAAAGGGGCTAAGGCAGAGAGTGGGAAACCACATTGGAGTTGTTAGGTTTGAAACAGAAGTACAATCCTTAAGCAATTTTCTGAGCCAGAACGAATATCTGAAGTCACTTTTAATAGAGCATTTAACGCTTCAAATATATGCTGTTAACACATTCAGTTATCTTTTTTGATATGGTTATTTGTATTCTTAGCAAACTTTTTAAAGGGGTCTACAGAAGTAGAGACCCCTTTATGTTAAGTATGAAATTGTCAAAATTGTATAAAAAGCTTAAAATGTTTACTTAATAACATTTATAGTTACCTATGTTGTAGTTCTCTAGAAGAAACATGAGTTTTCTCTTCAACCCTTCCTACTTCATGGCAGTTTTTCTTCATTTCTTTTTTAGGTTTAGAAACATCAACTGGAATCAATTTGCATTTGAAAATTAGATCAACACAAAGACTTGATATTGTGGAATGACTAGCAAACAAGCAATGTCATCTAACGAACAAGAAAGGCTCTTGTGTTATAATGGGGAAGTCCTTGTTTTCCAGTTGTCTAACGGAAATTTTGCAGATAAAGAGCCTACAAAAACACCCATATTACATGTCAGAAGAATGGTATTTGACAGAGGAACAAAAGTATTTGTTCAGAAGTCCACTGGATTTTTTACCGTGAAGGAAGAAAACTCTCATTTAAAAATCATGTGTTGCGACTGTGTGTCAGATTTCAGAACTGGAATTAATCTCCCTTACATTGTGATACAAAACAGTAAAAAGAATAATGTTTTTGAATATTTTTTACTAATTATTCACAGTACCAATAAATTTGAAATGCGTTTGAGTTTTAAACTAGGCTATGAGATTAAGGACAGCCTAAGGGTCCTTAATGGCCCTTTAATTTTGTGGAGGCATGTCAAAACATTCCTCTTTATCTCTTCTCAAACTAGCAAAATTATTAGTGTGTTAGGTAGCTTTTCCTCTATTCAGTGGGCAGGGGAGATTGAAAATTTAGGTATGGTTTTATTGGGACTAAAGGAATGTTATTTATCTGAGGAAGAGTGTACTCAGGAGCCTTCAAAATCAGATTATGCAATTTGGAATACCAAATTTTGTTTATATTCTCTTGAAAGTCAAGAAGTAATAAGTGATACATACATTATTCCTCCTGCTTATAGCAGTGTGGTGACTTGTATACGTATCTGTGCAACTGAGATCGTCAACAACCAGTTAAGAATATCTCTTATTGCCCTTACTCGAAAGAATCAGCTGATTTCATTTCAGAATGGAACTCCTAAAAGTTTGTGCCAGCTTCCGTTTGGAGATCCTTGTGCAGTTCAACTTATGGATTCGGGTGGAGGAAACCTCTTTTTCATTGTATCCTTTAGGTCCAATAATGCTTGTGCTGTATGGAAAGAGAACTTTCAGGTATAATACTTATTGCCATAATTCAGTTGGTGGTCTCAGATGTTTGAAACATTTCTATACTTCATAGAGTTCCTTCTGGAGTCGTATTATCTAAGTCAATTTTCGGTTTTATACTTGATGTATATTACATTGTTCTTTTTTCTTAAAGTTATCCGGATATAACATGATGGTATTTTTTTTGTCTTGCCATTTTCAGTCATAAAGCCTTTGAGTTGTTTGGAAATATGTAAATACATATGTAACTATAATTATGTATTTATTTGTCTTTTGGCATAACTTTCTAATTTTTATTAATATGATAGTAGATGTGTATTTTTACTTATAATAAGATTACTAGTGATTTGACTAGATAGATAAGCCTTCCTGGAAAATTCAAGTCAATTTTTCAACATTCATTCATTCATTCATTCATTCATTTATTTGAGACAGGATCTCACTCTGTCACCCAGGCTGGAGTGCAGTGGTGTGATCTCAGCTCACTGCAGCCTCCGCCTTCCAGGTTCAAGCGATTCCCCTGCCTCATCCCTCCCGAGTAGCTGGGATTAAAGGCATGTGCCACCACACCTGGCTAATTTTTGTATTTTTAGTAGAGATGGGGTTTCACCATGTTGGCCAGGTTGGTCTCTAACTCCTGGCCTCAAGTTAGCCACCTGCCTCGGCCTCCCAAAGTGCTGGGATCATAGGCCTGAGCCACCATGCCCAGCCAACTTATTAAACATTAATAATTATGTATTTAAATTTACTTCTTGTCTCTGATTTATTTCTGAAAATGAAATATAGAAAAATTCCTTGAAATCTATTACTGTTTCTGGAGAGACAAATAATTTGTTCTCCAGAGACAAGTGGTAAGCATTACTTTTTCTAAAAACTTACTCAGAGATTTTTATTATGTTATGTTTTGAAATGCAGAACTGACTTTTCAGCAAGTATTCACTTTTAATGTAAGGTTTGGAAATTGCTCTAAAATATTCACTAGTATTGAGTGTTAAATAACAGGTAAAAAGGCACAGAAAATCAGTAGGAAGTTAGAGGTTTGTAACTGGGTGTCTCTACCAATAATATTTCTCTGATTCTGTTTTTTTGGGTAATGTTACATCCTCCTGGCTTAAAATGTATTCAGTTATGTGATTTGAAGTGTTTATGAATTAAGATAAATCATCATTGCTAGTTAGAAATGTCTATTCCAAAACTAATACACTATGCAATTTTTAGTTTTTGTGCTACTTAGGAGAAAAAAGCAGATACTGCCTTATTTTGTGTGCCCTGTCCATTTAATTAGAAGCTTTATATGAAATATTGTTAAAATGTTTTAGAAAGTTTGAAATTCATTTTTAAATGTGAATCGTTATGGTTTATGTGTTGTGGGGAGGAATGTCAAGTTAGAATTGTGAATCTGTCTTTGCCTTACCAAGTACTTTTATGTTAATAGGAATTATTTTGAATCTCTGTAATAGATATTTATCCTCTATAATACATAGAGAACACAAAAGGAAAATAATTTGAAAGCTATCCTATTTTATTTTGAAAAGCAATCTTTTAAAAGCACATTATACATTTATTTGAAAGTTACTTGGAATTGTCTTTCTATTCTCTTTTCCTTTAACGAAATGGTAGGGGAAAAACATCTGGTATGCCATATAGTCTTTTTACTGTGGTCAAGGTAATATAATAGAAAGAACACACTTAACCTGGGTTTGAATCCCAACTGAGCCCCACTTACTGGTGTTACCTTAAGGAATGTAATTCTTGTGAACCCATTTTCCTCCTTTATGAAATTTGGGGTCATCCTGACTCAGAGGGGAGAATTAAGTCAAATAACATTGTAAAGTATCTTGCACAGAGCTTGGCACACAGGAGGAACTCAGTAAGTAGTAGCTATTACTATGTTAGACAAAGGGCAGGGCTGTCATCAGTTACTTGCACCTACTCAGGATTCCCTGTTCACCTAGATAAGGTAAAAAAACAATTCCTTTATATGTCATTTATTGCAGTCCTCACTCCCTTGAAGTGGGTCCCCTCCTTGGACCCTGGAAAGCTCTGCCACTAACATGTTACCCAAGGCAGGAGACTACATTATTACCTGTAGGTGGACCTATAACTGCTGCTTCCCTGACCTGAAGTTGTGTTCTAGGGCACATTCTCTACAGTGGACCACTATCTTTTCCACACATTACTTACCTCAGTTCCTACTGACTTACCCTCTAAGTTGCTTCTTCAGGAATTCTGTACTTGTAACCTGCTCTCAAATGCCCTGTTTTAAAAGCTCTGGAATTATACCCTGATATCTACAAGTAAGTGCTTTGAAGTTGCCTCTAACCTTGCCACTTTGGGCATATTCAGGTCCTGCTTCTATCTTGGTGTTACATTTATACTCAACTTCTTAAAAAAAAAGAAATATAGTTTAAGGTAAAGTATTTAATTACTTTAAAAACAGAAACAAGGCTGGGCATGACGGCTCACACCTGTAATCCCAGCACTTGAGGCTGCTGAGGCAGGCGGATCAGTTGAGCCCAGGAGTTCAAGACCAGCTTGGCCAACCAACATGGTGCATGCCTGTAGTCCTAGCTACTCGGGAAGCTGAGACATGAGAATCGCTTGAACTTGGGAGGTGGAGGTTGCAGTGAGCTGAGATCACCCCACTGTACTCAAACCTGGTCAACAGAGTGAGATCTGTTTCAAAATAATAATAATAATAATAAATTTAAAAAACAAAAGCTAACAATCTAGAAATAAAGTGGGAGTAGAAATAATTATGCCAAAAAACCCTGAGAAGTAATTACATTTGAACAATTACATTTAGTTTTAGCAGTTAAGACAAAAAAGTAAATAGGATGGATTTTACAACTGAATGGAACATACTACAAGGGAAAATTTTTTTCTAACATTTAAGTTCTGAGAAGAATTTACTGTTTGTGGTATTTTGTAAAAAGTGTTGAGTAATAAGATGAATACCTTATTAAATAATAAGGTGGGTCTTTGATGGCAGCTTTCCCCCCAAATAGCAATAGAACCAGTCTTTTTTTGGGTTGGCTGTGGATTTATCCATCCATCTATCCTTTTACTACCTCATTCCAAGAAGGAATTAAGACAGCTTACAAAGATAGGTAAACTATAAACAAGCATAAATTAAATAATGAAAATCAAGGTTAGTGTGTTCCCAGATTAACACTTGATAAAAGCCCGAGGTGTGATGTTTAATGTGGTAATAGAACTTGAAACAGAGCTGAATCTAGAGGAATACATGATTAGCTTTTTTCTTCTTAGGCTTTCTCTCTTGAGTAGAAATTGTCTCTGCAAGTTTCGGCAAGAATCTATGTGGCAGGCATTTCAAAATTGAGGTCGTTGGCTAGGTGTGGTGGCCCATGTTTGTAATCTCAGTGCTTTGGGAGGCCAATGTAGGAGAATTGCTTAAGGCCTGGAGTTTGAGACCAGTCTGGGCAACATAGTGAGACCCCCATGTGTACAAAAAATTAAAAAATTAGCTGGGCATGGTTGCATATGCCTGTAGTCCCAGCTGTTTGGGAGGCTGAGGTGGGAGGATTCTTAGAGCCCAGGAGTTCAAGACTGTAGTGAGCTGTTATTGTGCCACTACACTCCAACTTGAGTGACAGAATGGGACCCTGTCTCAAAAAAATCCATCTGTCAACAAAATTGAGGTCATTATCAGGTATACCTGAAGCATAGCTATTGGTGTGTTGTCAATAGAGCTTAATGTGTTCTGATGCTATGCTGTCTAATATGGTAGCCACTATCCAGATATAGTTATTCAACATTTGAAATGTGGCTAGTCTGAATTAAAACGTGTTATGAATGTCAAACATCAAATTTCAAAGACTTAATAGAAATGGTAACATCTCTCAATTTTTAAATCATTACACTGAATTGAAATTTCAATATTTTAGCTTTATTGTGTTAAATATATTAAAATTTCATCTTTTCGTTGCTACCAGAAAATTTAAAATTACATGCCTTATATTTGGGGCTCACTTACCATTCTATTGGATGGCACTATTCTAGAGCTATAGATTGCAAATATGTGTGTGCACACATGCATGCATAGTTCTGTGCTGTTTGCATGCCAAACACATTCTTATTACTAATGTCTCTTCCCATAGTCCATTATACACCATGATACTTGTGGAAGAAAGGGAGGATATGGCTTTACAAATAAGCTGTTTCTCTGCACAAGTGAATAATCAACTTTGGAAATTAGCCTTATAGGGCAAAGTTGATATTTGGGCATCTGGATGATGTATCTACTCCTGGAATTCTGCATGGGGGTTTTAGCTCTTTTGTCTCAGGGAGAAGGGAGATTTAATCCTCATGGTGTTAGTTTTCCTTGGAACGAATCTTGAGGCTTTCACCCATATGTACCTTTAAGAAGTTGTCCTCTATTTTAAATCTGAGGTCTCAGGTTCTTATATAAACTGATCAAATCATTCCATGAGGCTAGGATGGTTCTGGCTGTCCCACTCTTAGGACCTCTCACCTGTGTACCTGATACTAGCTATATTCCCCTCCACACCCACACCAGGGTTTAATGTTTTAAGCTCATCTGGACTCTATTATAGGTTATTTTGCATTAAGAGCTCTTAAGGTGTCTATTAGTACTGTCTGGTTACCTAATGTAACTGAATTCTTTGAGTAATTTGATCATAAATATATATCCACTAAGACTTATGGGAATGAGAGTCATCCTTAAGTTAGCTGTGTGAAAGAATCTTCACTAAAGTTTGACACATGATAAATGTTAGAATTTCCAAAAGATTTAGTCATGAAATGTATTAGAATTTATAAATAGATTACAATAAAATTTTAAATATAGAAATCAAGAACATGACAGTCCCTGGACAAACATGAATAAAATCTTAAATCTAAGTACCTTGCTATTTATAAAGTTGTTATAACTCCTTATATTTTCTCATCCCCTAACATCTTTATTTTAGTTTAGTTTTTACTATTTTCATTACTCATTTATAAGATTGAATTTTATAAATTACAACTCCATGAAACAAAAAGGCTTAATTTGCTTATTTCACATTTGATTTTTTCTTGTCTATTCCTCCTGTAATGTTCCCTTTCTTTTAGGTTGCTGCTAAGTGGGAAAAAGTTAGCTTGGTATTGATAGATGACTTTATTGGAAGTGGAACTGAACAAGTACTCCTACTTTTTAAGGACGCCTTGAACTCAGATTGCCTGACTTCATTTAAAATAACAGATCTTAGAAACATAAACTATTCAGTAAGTTCTATTTACTTATTATATGTTATTTTTAAAACCATTTTAGAAAATTTAAGTGCTCAAAAGCTTTGACCTATCATTTAAATATTGGTGATTTTATACTTAAAGTAAAATTTTGAACTCCAAAAATACATAGATTGAATCTTTTAAATATATACATTGAATCATTTTTCAACAAATATTGTACAAATTGACCATGCTTTTGGTATAAATTTGAATTATAGTACATCTGGTGCTCACTTAAGTGATGGTTATACTATAAATTAACTTTATTGTTGCTTCTGAAAATCATAGTTTGTGCCAATGAATATAATATTGGATTAATAAGGAATAAAATAAAGGAAAACTGCTTTAGTAAAGGAAGTAACAGCTCACAATATCTTGAGATCTTGGACATATAAGGGAAATTATGACCTTGAAGTTTTTAGATCAATATGAAATCTCTCTAAGCCTCAGGTTTTCATTTGTAAAATGAGCATAATTTTTATTTTCTCCAGTTATGGGATTTTAGGATTTTAGAAAAAGCTAATGAGAACCCAGGAATTCAAGGCTGCAGTGAGCTATGGTTATTTTGTTGCACTTCAACCTGGGTGATGGAGCAAGACATTGTCTGTTAATTAAATAAATGGGAAAATGTTTACTCTTTAAAATGAAAGCTAATCAGCTGATACTGTGTAAAGCAGTACATAAATGTTAGGTGATAGTTGTAGGAATCATAATACTTTTTGTCTAGTTACAAGATGATGGGGAAAATATATAGTTTGCCTTTTTTTTTTTTTTGATGGGAGTCTCACTCTGTTGCACCCAGGCTGAAGTGCAGTGGCGCAATATCGGCTCACTGCAACCTCTGCCTCCTGGGTTCAAGCAATTCTCCTACCTCAGCCTCTCAAGGAGCTGGGATTACAGTCACCTGCCACCATGCCTGGCTAACTTTTTGTATTTTTAGTAGAGATGGGGTTTCACCATGTTGGTCAGGCTGATCTTGAACTCCTGACCTCAAGTGATCACCTGCCCGCCTTGGCCTCCCAAAGTGCTGGGATTACAGATGTGAGCCACTGCATCCAGCCTATAGTTCGCCTTTTATAGAATAGTGTGTAACATGGGAAACTGTTCTAACTGGATATACTTTAATTGTATTTTGGTAATTTTATGAATTTTCAATTATTTCAAAATTTTAGTTTTAGTGTATTTATTTATTTATTAGAGTGAACCATCGGATTGCAATGAAGATGACGTATTTGAAGACAAACAAGATAATCGTTACTTGGTGGTTCCGCCTCTGGAAGCAGGACTGAAGGTTAGTGTCTGTTTGCTTTTTGCTTTTGCTTTTTGATTAGTGCTATTCTAAATGAAGGAAAGAACATTGAAAGAAAGGTCCTTAAAGTTTAAGCAACTTGGTGGTTGGGGAAGAATGGTATTTCAAAGGATCTTCATCTTTTTAGTATCTCTGTATAAACTGTTATGATATTACTTATAAATGTATCATCTAAAAATAATACCTTTTTATAGTGAGACTCTATAGATTTGATAAGTCTCATGGGAGAAAATAGAAGAAGCTCACTTTTGAAAACACATTCTTTCTGGGATCAGTATGCCACAGTATCTTTTTTAGAGTAGCAGTGAATGTGATAAATCATAATACATTCCAGACATGAACACTTTACTCTCATGTTTTCCATAAAAAGCTCCCTAAAAGGGTTTTTTGTTTTTTTTTTCTTAATGTACCAAAGTAATACACATTCCCTGTAAAATACTGAGACTATGCAAAGAAATGTCAAAACAAAACAAAACAACCTAATGATTGTGATTCCACTACTTCGAAATAACCAGTTTTGACATTTTGGCATGTATACTCTTGAAGGTTTTTAAATGAATATATGCAAATTTACATAGAAATGTGATTATAAGATGTATGTTCTTTTGTAAGCTGTCTTTTTTGTTTATAGTATTTTCAAATATACAGAAATACTCCAAGAATATAGTGATTGTCTCTGTATCACCGCATACATTCAACTCTTGTTACTTTTAAAAATCTTATTGGCCTCATTTGTTTTGTGTTTGTGTGTATGTGTATGTACATTTTTGTAGAACCATTTAAAAGTTGCAGATGTTGGGGTGGGCGGATAAAAAAAAAGTTGCAAATGTTATAATACTTCACTCTTAGGTATTTCAGCAGGAATTTTCTAAAAATAAGGATATTCTCCTTATGCAACTATAATGCCATTATCAAAGTTAGAATATTATTAATGATCTCTTAATCTTGTTTGCTATCTTGTCCATATTCAAATGTATTTAGTTGTCACAAAAATGTTTTTATAGCTGTTTTTTTTCCAGGATCCAATCAATCAAAGGTTACACTTGCCTTTGGTTATATATCTTATTGGTCTTTTTATCTAGAATAATTTCCCCTCCCCACTTTTAAAAATTACACTGAAGAGGGGGCCATGCTAATTGTATCCTCCCTTTGGATTTATCTCTTTTCTTGTTGTATTATTTTTTTCCTCTTTCCCTAGGGTTGGAAAACTTTTTCTGGAAAGGGCCAGGTGGAAAATACTTTGCAGGTTGTTTTAAAATTATTTTGCAACTATTTTATTATTAGACTGAGTTCACTTTAATAAATGCTTGTTGAACACATATTAGACATGAATGTGAACAATGGATAAATAAAACATCATAACAGATATAGAACTGTGAAAGAAGACTTTGATCTATTCAAAATTTTTGCACCCTGAACAAAGTAAAAGTAATAAAAAGACAAATTATGAAAAAAGAAATTGTAATACATGACAAAATATTAATTTTCTTAATATAAACATGCATTCTTGTATAGTATTGTTGTGAATGTATAGTGGCCCAACCTTCTCAGAGGAAAAGTTATTATAGTTATTTAAATGTAAATTACTTATGTCTTTTTACTCTTGCAGTTTCACTTCTAGAAATCTCTTCCAAGGATGGAGATGATTGTTCAAGAATGTTTATGTAATATTTATAAACTACAGTATTGGTACAAATCTAAATATATATCATTAGGAGTATGATAAGTAAATTGTGATATGTCTGAACCATGGAATACTATGTAGCTGTCAAAAAGAATAATGTATATTTTTATACTGATTTAGAAATGATGCCAAAGTACTTTATGAAAACATGATGTTATGAAAGGTTTAATTTATGAAGCAGGATCAATTCTCCTGATTAAAACTGAAAATGATAGATGAAGTCTCCTTTAAAGACCTTCTTAGAAGCTTCAAAAAGCTGACACTATAAGAATAAATTATCAAATCAAACTTTCAGAGCTGGAACCCAGAGAGATAAGCAGAACACTGATGCTACTTTTGCCCTGGGAGCATATGTATTAAACTTAAATTGGTGGTGCCCCAGGCATCTGACAAAAACAAACAGAAAATCCTCACTGGAAACATACGTTCATTCTAGCCCTCATAAATCTCACAAGTAATTTTTCAAAGAAAATGAGCTGTCCACAGAATAAGCACATAAATAAACAAGGCATCGTAATTATTCACATAAAATAACCAAACAGTATCTCTTTCAAGCAAAAACACACTGAAATAAAAAAACTCAATAGGTGACTTTAACAGTTAACTCAAAAAGACGAAAAGAGATACAGAGCAAATTAGTGAATATATGAGAAAAATCCAGAATGTAGCACAGAGTCAAAGAAAATATGAAATACTTTAAACAACATTAAGGGAAGGAAAGGAGGAATGGAGGTGGTAGATAAGAGATAGTTGAATATCCATTTTGTTTCAAGTATCCACATGTTAACAGTAGCTTTCAGTGTATATAATGAAGTTCTAAATGCTGGAAGGCCTTGTAGAGATGAACAAGTCTACCTTCCCACCATTTCGCACATGACGTAACAAATAGAGAGCCAGAAAGGTTAAGTGACTTGAAGAGCTAGACCTAGGGTCCATTTCACTGTTCTTTCTCCCCTGAAATTTGTGTTCCAGTCCGTTACTGGAAGGGGAAATGAGGAGACCAGGACCTTAGAGGAACTTGTACAGATGTACACAGATGTTCATAGCAGCATTTTTTGTAACACTGCACAACTGAGCATGACCCAGATACCCATCAACTGGAGAATGGAGAAGTAAATAGTGGTAGTTGTATGATGGAATACTGTAGAGCAATGGAAGGAATGAACTACAGCTACTAGTGACAACATGGGCAACTCTAAAACCTGATACATGTAGAACAATTCCATTTATAAAAGTTTCAGAAGCAAAACATACAAAAAACTTAACAGTACTCCTTAAGAATTCATGCAAAGATGGTAAGATTATGAAGACAGGCAAGGAAATTATCTTAAAAAGCCAACATAGTATTGACTCCAGGGGAGAAAGGACAATTGTGATTGTGGAGGGCCCCTGGGCAGTTCTGGAGTGCTACTTTTTGATTTGGATGGAGTTACATGGGTGTCGGCCTCATTATTAGTCTGTAAAATGTTATTTTGTACTGTGCATTCTTCTGCATATATGATAGAGATCACAATAAAGTAGAAAAAGGCAAGGTTCAGTGTCATGCAGTATAATATGCTCCTGTATTTGGTTTTGGGTGGATTTTTGTTTGTGCAGAGGAAAAAGCATTCTTTAAGATGAACATGGAAAAGTTCTGGGAAGGTACACAATCTATTGGTTGTGCAAATGGCACTGACCATCTAGGAAGAGAAGGTGAGGTGTACGTTCACATTGTTTAAATTTCTTACCATGTGTCTAATATATTTTTGTAGCTTTATAGCAAAACTTCACAACCAAGATTATTTGACTACTAAATCACTGTATTGTTCTGGAGTAAGGGACGTGTTAAGGAGGAAGGAAGAGTGAACACTGATAATTTTTGAGAGTGCAGTTCAACCTGCCCACATAGTTTTTTCTTCTACTCCTCACCCCTCCAGTAGCTCAGTTGTGTCTATATACCTTTGATGGGTACATCTGCCTCCCTGCAAATTGCAAATTACTGACCGAACGAGTGATGGAGTGTGAATTGTGTGCAGCCCACAGAACTAGGTCAACATAAAAAGTTTTAAAATATTAGCTAGACACTTTACATACTTTGTGCAATAAGGTAAGACATAGGAATAATTCAGTCTTTACTCTCCAATTTCTATTCATTGATTAAAAGAAAAAGAATTTACCTGCCTTGAAATGTAATTTAAAAGAAAAGAATCCCAAAAAGTGATGCATGTTGTTTTTTAAATGTAGAAAAATATGTTTTATTAAAAGCCAGATTAATACTTAAACAGCCTCAGATATCCACCTGAAATGAAACAACTTCTATCAGTTCATTGACATGACTCTTTAAATTTTCAGTAGCAAAATATATTCTGTGAATGTTTCATCCTTAGTGCTGAAATCTATTTATCTGGTATCATAAAAGGAATGGATTGCTGTATGCCCAGTTCAGAGCCAAATTGTTATTTTTTTCAGTAGTTTTCAGTATTTTTCAGTAGAGTTGACTCTAGCACTGAGTTTGTTAACACAAGAATATACATGACAGTTTGGGGGCTATTAATTTTATTTATTTTACAATTTTGCTGTAAAGGTTACATGAACAGAACATTTCAAACAGTATCAGATTAAAAGTGATAATTTCTGTTGCTTATGGTGTCTTTGCTTATGTGGATGCCTTGTTTTTGAAGCAGAAATTATTTCAACAAGGAAAACAGTTACTTTATATTGGGTTGGGTGTATTGGTAGGCCTTGAGTTTTATTCACATTGATTCAAAGTTACTTAATAACTCACTCGTGAAACATGCTATTATATTGCCACTCTCTCAATTTGATATATAAACTCTATGTTGCAGTTATTTTCTATATTTTCCTTTGAAAGAAGGTATATTTTTTGAACTTAGAGACTTAAAATCTATAAACACAACAGTTTTGCTCTGAGAAGCATTCTACTTTCTATAGAAAAATGAATTGATAAGCACATTTGGAGAAAGTACTTCCTGAATTAATGGTATGTCCGATTTCATTTCAAATCATGTTTCTTGCAACTATTTTTCTTTCTACTTTACAGGTTGGTTTTTCTTCTTTATGGGAATTACGGCAGCATCTCTTGCTTAAGGAAAAAATTATTTCAAAATCTTACAAAGCTTTAATAAACCTGGTTCAAGGAAAAGATGATAATATATCAAGTGCAAAGGAGGTAAAAGTAATCATGTGACCATTTTTATAATTTTATGAATTGAAAATCTGTAAGCTATTGAATAGTTATTTAAATTGAAATATTAGAATATATTAGAAAATGCTGCTCAGTGGATCAAGAAAAAAAGTAGCAGAGGTTATAATGGTGGACTTCTATGACATTGAAAAAATTTGATTAGGAGCCAATATTTTATCGATTTATATGTAATTCTATAGCATATTAAAATTTCAGTTGTCAGGAACCTTGGGGAACAAGTCCTTTTGTTTACAGTAGATTTAACTGTTAAACTTTTTTATTTGTATTGTTTGTATAGAAATTACTCATAGATGAATTATGTATTTCCTGACTTATTTTTATTTTTATTTATTTATTTTTGAGATGGTGTCTCGCTTTGTCGCTCAGGCTAGAGTGCAGTGGTGTGATCTCGACTCACTGCAACCTCCACCTCCCTGGTTCAAGCAATTCCCCTGCCTCGGCCTCCCGAGTAGCTGGGATTATGGGTGCACACCACCACTCCCAGCTAAATTTTTTTGTATTTTTGGTAGAGACAGGGTTTCACCATATTGGTCAGGCTGGTCTAGAACTCCTGACCTCGTGATCTGCCCACCTTAGCCTCCCAAAGTGCTGGGATTATAGTCGTGAGCCATTGCACCTGGTTTCCTGACTTCTTAAATAGAATATACTGAGTATTATTTGACTTTGTATTGGTGATGACATCATTTTATTATTAATATATGATTGTTCTTTAGTCTGTTGCATTGTTTCTTTCTAAGGATATTTTTTCCTTGAGTAAATGTTCCTACAGTGCTATGGGTTTTTTCAGTTCTTCTGTCTGCTTTTCATAGTTTTAATCTCTTCTTCCTTGTGGCTGACCATCATAAGAACCTCCTCTGGTTCCTTATGTGGTAACTTATGCCAGTACATTAATGTAGGAAGTTAGCAAAAACTGCTGAAACTTCATAAAAATAATATTTATGCACATTAATTTCATACAGGGAAAGACACAGCATAGCAGCACTATAAGTAAATCAATAAGAGCTGGACTAATGTTGCATTTTATTCCCTCCAGTCACTGTAGTGCCTAGCTCTGACTTCCTTCTGGATTGCACATTCTTGTCATGGCCTATGCTTTGTGTTTGTATTTCAGTCTTAGCCATATGAGGGTTTGGGTCCAAAATATCTTGATAATGTAATAAAGCATAACAGAAACACATTGTGTTGCATTTCTATATTACTGTTCTAATTTCCTGGGAAACTTCATGAAAGTCATTGTTAAAATTGTTTCCCCATTTGCTTTCCTCACCTCAATGATTTTGCCAATTTTAGAAAGGGGAAGGAATGTTTAGAAATTAATGTATTGAAACCACCATGTGCAAGGCCCCATTTTTGGCCCTTTACATTGTTAGTTTTAAAAGCAAACCTGGCAGGTAGTAAAAATTTCCCCAGGTTTCAGATGAATAGCCTGCTTCAGAACTCACAGCTACTGGTAGAAGTGTCACATTCCTGGGAACATATTTAGTCTCCTATTGTGTGAATGCTCTTATCTTTTTTCAGTAATTACCACATAGAGAGGCAGTATAGGGTAATAGTTAAGGAAGAGCATGGGCTGTGGAACCAATCTGCTTCAGTTCAAATCTCAGCTCTGCTACTTGCTGACTGTGTAACCCTGGGCAATTCACTTAACTTCCCTGTACCTAATTTTTCTAATCTGTAAAACGTAGATGATAATAACACAGACCCAGGGTACTAGGGTTATTGTGTAGGTTAAATGAATTGATACACGAATGGCATTTAGAACAGTGCCTGGTATAAACACTGAATAGATGTTATATATATTATTATTATCATTACTATTATTCTTATTACTACTGTTTCTAATGTTATACATCCATATGTGTGTGGAAATGAGTATGACTTTGACTTTAAGAGTAAAATTTTAGTAATAAGCTCTAAGTAGTCTAAAGCTAGTTTAATTAGTTTTATCCACACAAAAGTTTAGTTATAGGCTTAGTGCCAGTCACTGATAAAATACAGACTGGATTATTTTCAATATAACTGGGGTACATATTATCAGACTTTTTTTTCAAAATGGACTCTAGGTTTACCTCCCTTTTGGCTCTATGTTGGATATCATATCTTGCCATACCCGTCATGCCATGCTTCTTGATATGAATAGATAGGAAATTATATATATTTTATACATTTCATTTTAGTAAATTGTGTGTAATCTATAATATGTTATGATTTATTTTTAAATATTTAAGCCATAAGGCCTGGCCAAAAGCACACTTACTTTTTTATTTAAGTTTTGCTACACATGGTACATATTTTTTAATCAGTTATTTAAACTTTTTTTTTTTAAATAAGGAAAGTCTTGTTCCTCTTTGTGGTGAAAAAGAAAATTCTGTCCATATCTTAGATGAAAAGTTATCAGACAGTTTTCAAGATTCAGAACAGCTAGTAGAGAAGATATGGTATCGTGTAATGGATGATAGCTTGGTTGTTGGAGTGAAAACTACGTCATCTTTGAAGCTGTAAGTAAATTCCAACATGGTAACACTATCTTGATACTCCAGAACAGTACTGTCCAATAGAAATTAATGTAAGCCACATGTGCAATTTTAAATATCCTAGCGGCCATATTTAAAAATGTAAATAGAAGCAAGAGAAATTAATTTTGTGGTTGTTGTTGAGACAGGATCTTACTTTGTTGCCCAGGATGGAGTGCAGTAGTGCGATCTTGGCTCACTGGCAACTTCCACCTCCTGGGATCAAGCAATTCTCATGCCACAGCCTCCCAGTAGCTGGGATTACGGACATGCACCATCATGCCCAGCTAGTTTTTGTGTTTTTAGTAGATGGGGTCTCGCCATGTTGGCTAGGTTGGTCTCAAACTCCTGACCTCAAGTGTTCCACCTACCTCGGCCTCCCAAAATGCTGGGACTATAGGCATGAGCCACCACGCCCAGCCCCATATGTTTTATTTAACCCAATAAGTCCAAAAGATTGTCATTTTAACATGTAATTAGTATAAAAATTATTAGTGAGATATTTTGCATTTATATTTTCATACTACGTTTTTAAAATTAGGTATGTATTTTATATGTATAACACATCGCAATTCCGACTAGCCGTATTTCTAAGTGCTTAATAGCCACATGTATCTAATAGCTACTCTCTTGGGTAGTAGCACAGCTCTAGAAGTATCTCTTTTACACACATGCATTGAGTTAATAATATGGAGAGGATGAGGCTTATGAAATTCAGATGCTACAGTCTCAGGGTGGAGATAATCAAATAGCATACAGAACTTTCTAATCAAAACATTTAGAAGTATTAGGGATACTTAGAGACTATTGATCAAAGTGAATAGGTAAAAATTTAGTTAAATAACAAAGTATCTTCTTCTAATAATAGACAGTTTTCTCTTTGGGCTGCTAAAATTATGGATAGAGAAGTAATGTGCATGCCATCTATATTTGCAGTCTAACAAAGAGCTTTTTAGCCAAAACAGGCTAAATACAGGCATTACAGTAACTACATGGAATTTAAGCCACAGATATACAAACAGAGAGAAACCAGGTAGTGCCTTGTAATAGATGATGGCAGTGTATTTGAGCAGCTTAACACAGTAAGGGAGCTAGACTATTTATCTAGTGGATTTCAGACACGGATTTATTCTTTTGTTTCAGTGAATTTCTAAACTGTTTTGGGCTGGTTGATCATCTGGGTTTTTCTTCTCTTTTCTTTAATGTGGTACTCTATATTAATCAATTTTATATTGTAAAACCAGTCTTGCATTCTTGTGATAAGCAATTCGTCACTGGGTCTGGTTTGCTCTCCTTTGGTCAAGAATATTTGCATCTACATTCATGAGTGAAATTGGCTTGAAATTTTCTTGAATGATACTTAACTGGTTTTAGTATGAAGGCTATACTAGTTTATCAATGAATTGAAGAGTATTTCCTTTTTTCCTGTTCTCTGGAAGAGTTTGCATAAATTTGGAATTATCTGCTCTTTGATACTTGGTTTTAGTCGCCTGGAATGCAGTAGAAATCTGGCATTTTCTTTGTAAGGTAACTTTTAACTACTGATTCAATTTCTTGAATAGTTATAGGATTATTCATATTTTTATTTATTATTGAACACATTTTGCTTATATTTTTCTATTAATTATCATATTTATGAGCATAAGTTTTTCCTAAGATCCTCTTAGATATTTATCAGCTGTGTTGTTAGTGTTTGTCAGTGTCTTTTTATTCCAAATCTTCTTTTTGTCTTCTTTTTCCTTGATCTTGCCAGAGATTCATCCATTTTATTAGATCTTTTCAAATAATTAAATTTTTTGTTGATCTTCAGCTGTGTGTTCCCTGTTCATTTCTGATCCTTTATTATTTCATTTTACTTTATTTGGACGCATTCAGTTATTCTTTTTCTAACTATATGACCATGACATGATTAAGTGCAGATTTCTTTTTTTTCCTCTCCTTTAGATTGTTGAGCTTCCTGAAATTGTTTTGTTTTCTTCTGGCAATTCAAAAAATTCTTAATTATTAATTCTCAAAATACTGATGCTTCCTAAATTTCTCTAGTATCTGTCTCCTTCTGGAACTCCAGTTAGTCCTCTGTTAGACCTCATTCCATATTCTCTGTCTCTTAACATCTCTTTTGTATTTTCTGTTCATCTAGATAATTTCTTCTAATCTGTATTTTTTCTTTTTTTTTGGATTCCCTTTTAGATTATTGTGAGCTTCTTTGTCTTTTTTTGTTTGTTTCTTTTACTTTAGGTGCATACTATATCTGGCATTTCTCACCATGTTATCACTCCCCACCCCCTGCTGTCTCTCCCCTATCCCCCGCAACTGCCCCCAGTGTGTGATGCTCCTCTCCCTGAGTCCGCCTGTTCTCATTGTTCAGCACCCACCTATGAGTGAGAACATGAGATGTTTGGTTTTCTGTTCTTGTGTCAGTTTGCTGAGAATGGTGGTTTCCAGATTCATCCAAATCCCTACAAAGGACGTGAACTCATCGTTTTCTACGGCTGTGTAGTATTCTATGGTGTATATGTACCACATTTTCTTTGTCCAGTCTATCATTGATGGACATTTGGGTTGGTTCCAGGTCTTTGCTATTGTAAACAGGGCTGCAGTGAACATATGTGTGCGTCTGTCTTTATAGTAGAACAATTTATATTTCTTTCGGTATATACCCAGTAATGGGATTGCTGGGTCAAATGGAATTTCTGGTTCTGGATCCTTGAGAAATCGCCACACTGTCTTCCACAATGGTTGAACTAATTTACACTCCCACCAACAGTGTAAAAGTGTTCCTATTTCTCCACATCCTCTCCAGCATCTGTTGTCTCCAGATTTTTTAATGATCACCATTCTAACTGGTGTGAGATGGTATCTCA